>JXTB01000037.1:1220821-1298599 GCA_002914805.1 Parasponia andersonii
CAAGATATTCACATTTGATAAATTAGGGTTCCAAATATAAACTCTTTCGAATATAACCTAAAACATGAAATTTCTACAAAATAATTGGTCAAAATCATGATTACAACAATGGGTAATTTAATTTTAGTGACAAAAATAAGTTTAAAAGCTTAAATATAACTTGTTTGCCGGAGAAAATGGTGAAAATGGTGGAAAGGGGAAATTGTTGGCCGCGGCTGGAAGTGAAGAGGAAGAGCGAATTGTCTGCTACTAGGTGATAATTTGGGGTTCTTCATATAGGGCCCCTACCTCAGCGCCCAAAAGGCGCCGTTAAAGATGAGATACCACGGCACTTTTTAGGCACCGTGGTATTTTATCATGGTGCTTAATAAGCGCCGTGATATGTTTATTACGGCGCCTTATAAGTACCATGAAAGTTAAATACAATGGTGCAGTTAAAGATTGGATATCACGGCGCTTCTTAGGCGCTGTAGTATTTTATCATGGCGCTTATTAAGGACTGTGATAGATGGGATACCATGGTGCTTCTTAGGCACCGTGGTATTGCCTCTGTCTATCATGGCGTTTATTAAGTGCCGTGATAGTTAATCACTTATCACAATACATTCGTACACGCGCCGTAATAGTAGATATTTTTAGTAGTGACACCTGTATAGTTAGTAACACTAGAAGGCATTTTTATAAATATTAAGCTTTCAAAACATATGTAGAAAACCATGCTAAAACCAAAACCAGATGTCTAGGTCAAAACACATAGATAATCATAATAAAACAGCCATAACTGCACATCACATAAATCAACACCTCACATGAGCTCTCACCATCTCATCACAACTAGAGCAACTAATACTATATGTATTGAGTACTCCCTGCCTGACATCTATCTTTGGAAACCGGAAGGACACCTGTGTGTCTAATACTACCAAGCTGGAGGGGCACTGAATGCCTACACCTACCGAGTGGAGATAGTCAGAAAACAAACCCTGTGCGGGTTTATGGGCTCTCACTGAAGGCGGATGTACTAGTCCGCCTACTACAACACCATGATGTTTAATATGGCTCTCATGCATGATCATATGAAATGTGCAATATATGGAGTCTTAAACAACTATGCAGTGGTTTAACATTCTAAACATACTTTGATTTTTAAATAGAAATCTAATTTGTACTTAAAAATCCAAAACACTATTCCTAAGATTTAACCAAATCTCAAGATTAAAACTAGTACAAAATCATATACAGAATATCCAGAGTAGTCCAAAATGTTTCACAAGTTCATAGTTCATTAAAATAATTACTAAAATAATTTAATTTAATAAAATCACGAAATTTTATTTTTAATGAAAAATAATAGAAAATAAGGAAATTGAATCCCCTACCTCGAAATAGTAATTATGCTGAGTTGACGAAGCTAAAAAATTCTTCTGTCGATCAGCTGGTTGTTTAGACGGTCGTTTCTAAATTCCAATATGTTCACTTGAAAAAGTGAATTTCCAAACGGAGCCTTAGATTGAGAAAGAGGTCACTACTGAATTCAGAATACCCAAAAATATTGGGTTAGACATAAATTTTGTTGAAAACGGGTTCCAGTGTAGAATTGGCCTGTGGCATGCAAAACGATGCAATTAACGAGTTATTTTCTCGATTTTCGTGCCACTTCGGAAAATAATGATATTTTATATCAAAATTCATGTTCCGACCTCATTGAGTCCAAATTCGAAGTCAACTCAGTTTCGAGGTCCCGAGCATTAAATGAGCTCAAAAATCCAAAAATTATAAAATACCACATTTTGAAAATAATTATAAAAATGCCACTTTCTCAAATCGATAATTAACGATCTTCCAGTTACCGTTTCAACACTTTAAAATTCTAAGATTTCATGTTTCAATCTCCTCTTTCACGTGGTATAATTTTCTCGGGCAAAATAACTCAATTTCGATGTAATTAGAAAAATACCACAAAATTTAATATTATAAAAGTACTACAGTAACCGACTTCTCACCAGAGCCGAGTTAGAGGCCGAGAGTGGTCAGAAATAAAAGCTGATGTTGAGACGAGTTCAACAGTGGTGACGACGAGTTGATCAGACGTCGGAAGAAGAACCAATGGGCGAAAAACCGTTCCGGTGGAAGTGATTTTGGGCGGTCTTTTCTTCGACGAGGAGTGGCCATTCATCGACGGCTTCCAGTCAGGGCGGGTCAGCGCATCGGGCATGACAGTGGCTGGTGGTGCGGCGGTGAACAGTAATAGAGAGTGGGTTCAAAGACCTTTATGAAAAAAAAAAAGAAAGGTGGGGATTTTTATGCAATTTTCAGAAATTGTTGGTAGTGGGACACATGCCACTACCTGATTGGATCGAAAAAAGTTTCTGAAATTCTATTTTGGTCACAAATTTTAAAAAGATTCTTTCACTTTAGCAGTGATCCCACGCCTTGGCGTCACTTTTAAGAATACTTGATCACCAACTTTGAACTCTATTTCACATCTTTTTGGGTCCACGTAGCTTTTCTGATGACTCTGCATAAATTTAAGTCTTTCCCGAATCTTGTTAATTGTCTCAGTAATCTCTTGTATCTGTTCTGGCCCAGGAGTAACATGCTCCTCTGGATCAGCCCAACACAATTGTGATCTACATAGTTTCCCATATAATACCTCGTATGGAGCCATGCCAAGATTGGTTTGGTAGCTGTTATTATAAGCAAACTCTACCAATGACAGGTGATCATCCCAGCTTCCGCCAAAATCCAGTATACAAGAGCAAAACATATATTCTAGAATCTGAATAGCCCTTTCAGATTGGCCATCTGTTTGAGGATGGTGAGTAGTATTGAGATTTAATTATATCCCCAATGCTCTTTGCAAAACTTCCTCGAACTTGGATGTAAATCTTAGGTTTCTGTTAGATACTATGCTTGATGGTACTCCATGCAATCGAACAATATTCTTAATCTAAAGACGGCTAAGTTTGTTGAGTGAAAAATTAGACCTAATCGGTATAAAATGAGCAGTTTTCGTCATACGATCAACGATCATCCAAACTGTGTCGTTCTTTCTTTGTGTTGTTGGCAAACCCATCACAAAATCCATTGTGATCTTATTGCATTTCCATTTTGGTATGGGTAAAGGCTATAACAGTCCAACTGGTCTTTGGTGTTCAGCTTTGATTTGTTGACATGTTATGCACTTAGCTATAAAAGTAGTTATGTCACGTTTCATACATTTCCATCAATATTGTCTCTTCAGATCATGATGCGTCTTTGTGCTACCGAGATGTACTACAAATTTAGACTTATGAGCTTTAGTGAGAATGGTCTCTCTAAGATGAGGATTATTGGTGACTGCTAGTTTTCCTTTGAAAAGCACACATCCTTCTCTATTTGTACTCCAACTTTCCAATTGTTCACCTTTTTCGAGTTGATTCTAGATTGTTCTTAACTTTTGGTCTTGCCATTGACTTTGCTGTGCAGTCTGGAGAAGTGTAGGTGTGACAACAATATTACTGAGATAAGCAGCATTGCCAGACTCAAGGAACTGTAAGTTATAATCACCAATTGCCACTGAGTTCTTCCAATCTTGAAAAATAAGTGCAACTAATATACCATGAGATTTTCTATTCAAAGTATCTGCTACAACATTGGCCTTGTTAGGATGGTACTGTAGTTTGAAGTTATAGTCTTCCATATATTCAACCCATCTTCGTTGCCTTAAATTCAGATCCTGTTGGGTGAAAAGGTATTTCAAACTCTTATGGTCAGAGAATATTCGAATTTCACACTATATAGATAACACCTCCAAATTTTGAGTGTGAAAATTACTGCTGCAAGTTCTAGGTCATGGATAGAATAGTTTCTGTCATGTGGCTTTAACTGACGAGAAACATACACTACAACTCAACCATTTTGCATCAGAACATACCCTAATCCTGTTTTCGAAGCATCGATATAACCACGTAAGGTTCACTACTCTCAGGTACAGTAAGAATAGGTGCAGTTGTCAAACTATACTTCAGTTTCCTGAAAGCTTCTTCACAATCACTATCCCAAACAAATTGGACATCTTTCGTGGTTAACCTCATCAATGGTAATGCAATCGTTGAGAAATTCTAAACAAAACGACGGTAATAGCCTGCCAAACTGAGGAAACTTCGTATCTCTATCATATTCTTTGATCTTTTCCACTTTAGAATGGCTTTTACTTTAGTAGGATCGACTAAGATACCTTTTTGAGAAATTACATGCCCCAAAAATTTAACTTCTGACATCCAGAAGTCACATTTCGATTGCTTGGCATATAATAGTTGACTTCTCAAAACTTCAAGCACTATCCTCAAATTTTTCTCGTGATCCTCCTGGGTCTTGGAATATACCAGGATATCATCAATAAAAACTACTACAAAATGATCCAAGTATGGCCTGAAAATCCAGTTCATAAGGTCTATAAAAGTTGCAGGTGCATTCGTCAAACTAAAAGGCATTACCAGAAACTCAAAGTGACCGTAATGAGTTCTGAATGTTATTTTCGGTATATTCTCCACTCTTATCTTCAAGTGATAACCTGACCTCAAGTTAATCTTGGAGAAGAATCTTGAACCACAAAGTTGATCAAATAATTCGTTAATCCTTGACAAATGACACTTGTTCTTTATCGTCAATTAGTTTAACTTCCTGTAGTCCACACAAAGCCATAAAGTTGTGTTAGCTTTCTTGGTGAACAAAACAGGAGCACCCCAAGGGGAAGTACTACTCTAAATAAAACCCTTGGATATCAAATCATCCAACTATTCTCTCAATTCGTTCATCTCTGCAGGAGCCATGCGGTAGGCTGGAATAGAAACTGGCTGAGCCTTAGGAACAAGGTCAATATAGAACTTGATCTCTATATCTGGTGGTAGCCCTGATAAATCCTCTAGAAATACCTCTGGATATTTACTCACCACCGGTATCTATAGGTCTTGATTGTCAGTTCTCGTTTCGCCATCAATGGCAAATAAGTTCTCATAACACTCAAGTTTCTTCCTACTACCCAAACATGCTTTTAGAATAGAACTCGGTTTCAATGAATTCATTCGATCTTGACATCTTATGGGTTATCCATCATCCATAAAAAGTATCACTCGTTTATCGTAATAATCGACAATAGCTCGATACTTGGATAACCAATCTATACCGAGTATTACATTATATTATTTCATTGGCAACACAATTAAATCAGTAAGTAATTCTTTACCGTTAATCACCACACAACAAGATTTACACACACTAGACACATCAGCTATTCCACTCATGGGTATTCCCAAAGTCAAGCCATAATCCAATTCAGAAAAATCTAACCTCAAAAGTTGAATAAATAACAAGGATATGAATGAATGAGAAGTACCAGTATCAAACAAAACACGTTCACAAGAGTGTGAAATAAGAACCATACCGTCAACAACACCTTGGCCAGTGTATTCATTTGTATCATCGGTTCCAGAAATTGCATAAGCTTGGCCAATGACTTTCCCTTTTCCCTTATTGCTTCTTCCTTGTCCAGGATGACTGCTGCTAGATCCTGGGCCACTGCTACCATATCTATGCCTTTCTTGACTCCATAAAGCCTGAGGAGTCTGGAAATTCTGAGTGTAACCCTGGGGGTGGTACTGGTGCTGGTAAGGTGATGGAGATGAAAAAGCTTGAGAAGCACCCTGAGATAGCTGAGACCTAGCTTGAGTGTTCTAGTGAGGTGCTGAACCAGAATAGCTTCCAAGAGGTCCTCTCTGAGAAAGAGGGGAATTCTGCAAATGTTTTGGGCATTCGATCCTCTTATGGCCCTATCGACCACAGTGGTAACACCTATAGGGGTTGAACCTCCTTTTATCTGATGATCCACTACTAGTATAGCTTTCGCTATTTAGCGAACCTTGGGCAGACTAGTGTCCTTGATTCCTCTTTTTCACTTTTCTATCGTTACTTTTATTCTTCCTTGCACCTTGCTCATTTTCTACAGTTTCAGCTCGTTGGATAGCTAACACTACTTCAGAGAGAGTGGAAAACGAGTGAATAGCAATACAGTTGTAAATGTTTCGATTCAGACCATTCTTGAACTTCATAATTTGGTAAGTGTCACTCCCTGCTAAGCTAGGGGCAAGGCTTTCCAATTCTATGAACTCTATCACGTATTGGTTCACTATTCTATTCCCCTGAGTCAGTCTCTTAAAACGACCAACTATTTCAGCTTGTTGATCATCATTTGCATAATGTGCTTTGAAAAGTCTTTCAAATTCTTCCCACGTTATGCCTTCTATATTTTGTATAACCTCAATAAACTTCTGCCAATGGATAGCATTCCTCGTCAAGCGAGATATAGCAAATACAGCCTAGAACTCTCTAGAAGTACCAAGGGTTCGAAAGTGTCGTGTCATCTCATGCAACCATGCATTGGTAACTAATGGGTTTGATGTTCCATCATACTGTCTAGGCTAAAGGTGCATAAAATTCTGAAGATGATCAGCTTGATCGGGTTGATGCTCTTACTGTGGTTGAGGTTGAGGCCCATGGTTAGGACTTTGCATCCTAAGGAAAGCATGATGCATTGCTTCAAAAAACTGGTTGAAGTCTTATGGAACTGAAGAGGGCTCGACAATAGGTTGGCACCTCATAGCTCTCCTGGGGGGCATTTTGAAAGTCTGAAATGATATACCAAACTATTAGTGAGGTAATGATGCATATCGTTAGAAAAATAGTTTCAATCTAGTTTAATGGTGCTATGTCCAGGGTATTTACATCTCTGGCTCTGATACCACAATTTTTGTCACTTTCCAAACCCTGAGACAGTGACAGAAGAGGAATTTCACTAGAATTGGAAATTCCTTAACATATAAAGAAAAGGTTTTAAGAGTTTTGAAAATTTTTTTTCAAACAGCACCATAAATAAAAACATTTGGAATTCTAACCAGTGAGCCTACCCCACAGTTCACAGTCACCAATAAACATAGACTAAATAATTTAGAAGAACCAAATTCAAATAATTAATCGAGCATTACTATTCACATCTCAATATCAAACTAGTGTGGCATATATATTTTATAGATATAATCAAGTAGCATAGTCCATTTATTTAACTAGTCTTCAACACAACTCTTAAATCCGCACTCTTAGCATTACTAAGTCACGAACTATGAGTAAAAGATAACTCCTTAATCTGTTTATTGATCGTCAATGTCAAATTGGACACCACTTGTGGGGAAAATAGGGGGTGAGCATAAAATGCCCACTAGGTTATCCAATTTCCCTTTTTGGAAAAGTTCTTTTATAATTCTCAAAATACCTACATGGTTAGTAATACTAGAATGCATTTTTATAAATATTAAGCTTTCAAAACATATGTAGAAAACTATGCTAAAACCAAAACCAGATGTCCAGGTCAAAACGCATAGAAAATCATAATAAAACAGGCAAAACTGCACATCACATAAATCAATACCTTACATGAGCTCTCACCATCTCATCACGACTGGAGTAACTTATACTGTATGTATTGAGTGTTCCCTGCTTGACATCCATCTTTGGAAACCAGAGAGACACCCGTGTGTCTAATCCTACCAAGCCGGAGGGGCACTGAATGCCTACACCTATCGAGTGGAGATAGTCAGAAAACAAACCCCGCACGGGTTTACGGCCTCTCACCGAAGGTGGGTGTACTAGTTTGCCTACTACAACACTGTGATGTCTAAGATGACTCTTATACTTGATCATATGAAATGTGCAATATATGGAGTCTTAAACAACCATGTAGTGGTTTAACATTCTAGACATGCTCTAATTTTTAAATAGAAATCTAATTTGTACTTAAAAATCCAAACATTGGTCCTAAGATTTAACCAAATCCCAAGATTAAAACTAGTACAAAATCATACACAGAATATCCAGAGCAGTCCACAATGTTTCACAAGTTCAGAGTTCATTAAAATTATTACTCAAATAATTTAATTTAATAAAAACACAAAATTTCATTTTTAATGAAAAATATTAAAAAACAAGGAAATTGAATCCTCTACCTCGAAATAGTAATTATGCTGAGTTGATAATGCTAGAAAAATCCTCTGTCGATCAGCTGGTTGTTCAGATAGTCGTTTTTGAATTCCAACACATTCACTTGAAAAAATGAATTTCTAAATGGAGCCTTAGATTAAGAAACAGAGGTCACCATTGAATTCAGAATACTCAAAAATGTTGAGTTGAGCATAAATTTTGTCGAAAACGGGTTCCGGTGCTGAACCGACCCGTTGCACGCAGAACGGTGCAATTCACTAGCCATGTTCTCGATTTTTGTTCCACTTCAGAAAATAGTGATATTTTATATCAAAATTCATGTCCTAACCTCACTGAGTCCAAATTCAAAGTCAGAACTCAGTTTCGAGGTCCCAAGCATTAAATGGCTCAAAAATCATAAAATTATAAAAATACCATATTTTGAAAATAATTAGAAAAAGGCCACTTTTTAATATCGATAATTAACGATCCTCCGGTTACCATTTCAACACTTCAAAATTATGAGATTTCATATTCAATCTCCTCTTTCACGTGGTATAATTTTGTCGGGCAAAATAAGTCAATTCTGAAATAGTTAGAAAAATACCACAAAATTTAATATTATAAAAGTGCTACAGTAACCAACTTCTCACTAGAGCCGAGTTAGAGGCCGAGAGTGATCGGAAATGAAAGATGACATTGAGATGAGTTCAACAGTGGTGACGGTGAGTTGATCGAACTTCAGAGGAAGAAACGGCGGACGAAAAACCGTTCCGGTGGCGGTGACTTCGTGCGGTCTTTTCTCCAGCGAGGAGCGGCGGTTCATAGTGGCAACACCCGGGCTGGTTCGTCGACAGCTTCCGATTAGGGTGGTGTGGCACGTCGGGCACAATGGTAGCTTGTGGCGTGGCGGTGAACAGTAACACAGAGTGGGTTTAAGGACCTTTGTGAAGAAGAAGAAAAAAAAAGGTAGGGGTTTTTATGCAATTTTTGAAACTATGGGTAGTGGGACACGTGTCACTACCATACTGGACCGAAAAAAAGTTTTTGAAATTCCACTTTGGCCACAAATTTCAAAAGATTCTTTCACTTTAGTCTCTTTCTAATTACATTTTTGTCCCCGGTTGGTAATTTCTCTTTCACTTTTGCTCTAAATGCACTTAGACTTTATTTTGTCTACGTTCAACACCAATAATTTAATTTGAAATATTTTCATATTTTTATTTAATTAATCCAAAAATATAAAATTACCAAAATACTCTTGAATTAAAATTACTTAATTACCCTTACAAAATTTAGGGTTTTACATATCTATAATTTTACTTCCAAATATTTTCTTTTTATTTCTAATTAACTTAACAACAATAGTGCTATTTGTCATTAGTTAATTAGGAGAGATTAATATTTTAGAGTACTATATAGATTGACATTTTCGCTAAATATTATTCTAATATATGTGTAAACATTGTTTATAACCTTTGTGCTTAATATGCGTGCATATATAAAATGATTTTAGGATCCCAATTATTATCTTAAACTTTTAAGATCAACATATGTCGAATGTGTGTTATCAGATTTTATAATATTTACTAATTAAATGGTAACGATTCATATGTCACATATGTAGTAGTATAAAAATATAACATAAGAATTAATATTCTTAGTATTATTCATATATATATATATGTACAAATAAAAGAGAAGTTTAAAAAGTGAGAAATATTGATATTACTTTTGCTACTGTCAACAGTACACAATGATCGATTTATATACAGGTGATACTACTAAGACCGATAAAGTAATTGAATCAAAGATTGAAAAACAAAATCAATTGTAGACAATGAGACTAGGGCTATGCATAGGGGAGCTAACAATTGTTGAGCACAAGAAGACAAGTATAGTAGAGCCCATGTGGTTTTCTTTTATAGATGATTGGAGTAAGTGGGATGCGTTATATTATTATTTAATAATAGTAGCCTTAATATCCCCCCACAAGCTGAAGGTGGACAAAGAGAGGACCTTCGGTTTGGCTCATAGTCTAGTGAAGTGAGTGGCAGAGAAGGGTTTAGTAAAGATGTCAGCAACTTGCTCAAGAGATGGAAGGTGTTGGATTTTCATAATACCTTGAAGAACCTTCTCAAGAATGAAGTGAATATCTAATTCAAAATTCTTAGTCCTATAATGAAGTATTAGATTGGCAGAGGGATACATAGTACTGAGATTGTCACACCAGATAACTGGAGTAGAAGGATAATGGATATGTAATTCTCTAAGAAGAGATTACAACCATAGCATTTCAGCTATAGCATGAGTAAGGCTACAGTACTCTGCCTCTATGCTAGAGTAAGAAACCGTGTATTGCTTCTCTGAATGCCAAACGATGAGATTAGTCCTTAAAAAAAATGCAAAAGCCAGATGTGGATCACCAATCATCGATGTCGGTGGCCCAATCACTATCTGGGAACCTAATGAGAACTTGGAATAAAATACATTCTATGATGTAGAGTTCCCTTAAGGTAATGAAGAGTTCTTTTAACAGCCTTCTAATGTGGTTCCAAGGGATTGTATATATATTGACAAAGTTTGTTGATTATGTAGGTAATTTCAGGTCGTGTAATTATGGTATACTAAAGTGTACCAACTATACTCATGTATTGAGTTATGTTAGTGAGAGGATCTCCAGTGGTGGGACTGAGTTTTAGAGTGGTAATCATTGGTATTTGTAGTGGGTTGGCATTAGACATTTTAGTTTATTGAAGTAAATCTGCAATGTACTTAGACTGAGATAGATGCATATTGCCACCTAAGTCATGATGATGAGTAAATAATGAAGTTGCCCAAGACCTTTTACGGAGAACTTACAATTCAGAAGATTAGTAAGCTTAAAATTCTCTAAAAAATTACTTCCTATGATGAGAATATCATCCACATAAATAAGGATGAAAATGCAAGATTGATCAGTGATCTTCAGAAATAATGAGTAATCTGATTTAGCAATAGTACAACTAATTTGATGAAGAGCTTGTTGGAGTTTGTCAAACCAAGCTTGGGGATCCTATTTTTGGCCATATAATGCTTTGTGGAGATTGTAAACTAATGGAAAGTTGGAGAATTTCTTTAAACCAGGATGTTGGCATATAAATACATTATTTTAAAGATCTCTATTAAGGAAAGCATTGTTAACATGTAACTGCCTAATAGTCTATTAGTTGGAGAGTGCCACTATGAGAATAACTCTGGTTGTTATTGGTTTTACTACTGGACTAAATGCTTTAGTGTAGTAAAAACCAGCAAGTTAATCATATCCTTTGACCACAAGTCTGGCCTTATATTGAGAGGTAGAGCCATTTGGATTCTTCTTGAGTCTGAAATCCCATTTACAACCTATAAGCTTTCTTTGAGAAGGCATAGGAACAAGACTTCATATTTTGTTTTTTAGCAAATTATTGACCTCTTCTTCCATTGCAGTCTTCCAATGGAGATTTTCTTGATGATTCAAAGAGATTGCTAAGAATGTTTTATGCTTATAGATCCCCATGCTTGGACCATGTCATTATGGGATGATGATTGAAAAAGAAGTGGGAGCATTATAACCTGCAGTATTAGTAAGTGAAACAGGTCTAACAATATCTAATATGGGTAATTCTTCATAAAATTTATCATCACTAGAAGTCGAGTTTGATGAAGAGATTAGAGTATCTCTAGAAGGAAAATTATGAGTGGAGTTTGGGATGATTGTGGAATTTTCTAGACTAGGAAGATGACTTAACACATTTGTTACTGGGAGCTATTTAGTGTGATCCAGATCAGATAAGAACATAGGGAGAGGCTCAGGGAAAAGGGTTAGTGAGTGAAAAATAGAACTGTTTCAAGTAGCAAGTGATGTATCAATAGGTTAACCTGAGGATGGAAAATGATTTTCATAATTTATGACATGTCTTAAGATAAATATCCTACCATTTGGCTCTAAACAATTGTAGTCTTTATGCTTATTACTATACCCAGGAAAAGCGCACATGATTGATCTGTGTTGCATTTTGTTCATATTATAAGTTCAAAGAAAGGAAAAACAAGCACATCCAAATATTTTGAGAAAGGAGTAGTCTAGTTTTAAGCAAAAAAGTTTCTTCAATAGACATGTTTTATGAAATACTAGTGTTGGCAGTCGATTTATAAGATATACTACAATGGAAAAGGCATCATCCCAAAATTTTAAAGGTAAAGAGGCTTATGCAAGAAGCATAAGAACAGATTTTATAATGTGTCTATACTTTCTTTTGCAAAGCCATTTTATTCAGCGTTATATGGATGAGAAAGTTTATAATCGATCCCATTCATAAGAAAGTATTGTATTAAGGGTCTGTGTTCTCCTCCCCAATCAGTTTGAAAAGATTTCAATTTATGGTTTAAATATAATTCTGCCGAGGCTTTAAAATAAATAAATGCTTGACAAACTTCTGACTTATTTTTAAGAACATAGATCCACGTATAATGAGCATACACATCAATAAAAGGTACATAGTATTTGTGACCATTTGATGAAGTAGTGGGACAAGGATGCTATAAATTTGAGTGCACAAGTTGTAATGGTTATGTGTATTTAGTTTTGGATATTGAAAATGGCATTTTATGGCTTTTTCCCAATTGACATGTAACACGAAAATTAAAGGATTCTTTTGAGTGAAATGAAAAGTTGTATTCATTTAAAATTATTCTTACAACTTTTGAGGCTGGATGACCAAGTCTCTTATGCTAAAGTTCTACAGAACCTACCAAACTTTTGTTATATCAAAAGAACATGCTGAACGATACTGATTTCTAAGAGCTACTGATAAAGCTATGTTACAAGACCCGGGTGAGCTTGAACATGCTTATCTTGAAGGAAAGTTGGAAATACTACGATACTGAGATTCTAAAATGGATGCCTTAATAAGTGAAAGAAGGAAGTGATATGGTCCTTTCTTAAGTGTCCCTTTGAGAAGCAATACTTTTGTCGCTCAGTCCTTTACAAGGCAAAAAAAAGGAGTAAAATTCAAAGTAAACGTTATTGTCTTTTGCAAATTGAGAAATACTTAATAGATTATTGGTAATATCAGGAATGTGAAGCAAATTTTTCAGTAAGAAAGTTTTTGAATAGTGTATATAATGGACAGAAGAATTGCCAATATGAGTAGTTTTCAAACCTGCTCTATTACCAATATGCAGCTTGTTGCTTCTATGGTAGTCTGTGGCTATATTGTGGTTGAGAAGCTTGTTTGTTACATTATTTGTAGTACCCTTGTCTGGAAACCAACTGCATTCTAAGTTAAGATCATGTTGAGCAATTATGGCCGCCATATTGTTGTTGTTGTTATTAGCACCACATGTGTTTGACCCACTTCCTCCGTAGGGAGTGTCATTGTAACCACTGAAATTAGAGTCAAAACAATAGCATCACCTTTGGATAGTGTGACCAAGTTTACCACAGAGTTAGCACTGAGGTCGAGCCCCAGCCACGGCCTCCACCTCCGCCACAACCTCTTCCCCTGTTGTTTCCAGTGTTTTGATATTGACCCACATTGTTGTCATTTAGTTTTGGAGTATTTGGCCTCCTGTGAACAGAGAGATTAGCATATGGAAGTGAACTTTCAGTGTTCATATGGTGTTATTCTAGACGATTTTCATGGGCAAAAAGTAGGACAGTAACATCTTGTAGCCTATATGGCTCCACATGAGAGGTGGCTGAAACTAGTAGGGAGTCATAGTCTGAGCTTAAACCAATAAAGATGTAGAGGATTTGATCCTCTTCAGTGACAACATGTCCTGTAGAAGTAAGGATATCAACATAGGTCTTCATTTTGACCAAGTATTCTCTATTGAAAGACCTAATTTCTTCAAACTTTGAATCCAAAGTTTGTATTACATGATTTTTGCTTTGGATTGAGAGGAAAAAATTTTTCTTAAGTGCTCTCCACACTTCTACAAAAGTGTTGTAACCTATCATTTGAGTAAGAATGCTCTTAGTCATCGATCCTAGAAACTATGAAACCAAGAGCTAATCTTGTCTTGTCCAAGCAATGAACTCTGGATTAGGATTTCTTAGTTGGTCTTTCTCATCGATGACAAAGTTTTCAGGTTACTCCTATGTACCATCAATGAAGCCATCAAGACCATATCCTCAATGGTTCCTCGAACTCGATGCTTCCAAAGTAGGAAGTTGCCATCATTAAGAAGAATGGTAGTGGCTTAGTTGCTAGGGCTAAAAATTTGAATAGATTGGCCAGATACTTAGGGTTTTGGTGCTAGAATATTGATAGATTCGGTCGGTATTTAGGATTGTGGTATTGGAATGTTGTTTGGTTATAGTGATGGTTGAGTCTGAGCAGAAGGTTATAGTTGAGCATATGATATGCCATGGATCGAAATAGGCTTTTAATACCATAAAAGAGAAGTTTAAAAAGTGGAAAATATTGATATTATTTCGGCTACTGTCAATAGTACATAATGTCCACTTTATATACATGATAGTACTACTAAGATCGAAAAAGTAATTGAATCGAAGATTAAAAAACAAAATAAATGGCAGACAAGGAGACAAGGGCCATGTGTGAGAAAAGTAACAATTGTGGAGCACAAGAAGACAAGCATGGTAAAGCCCAAGTATTTCCTTTTATGGATAGGTTGAGTAAGTGGGATGCTTTATATCATTATTTAATAGTAGAGTTGTCAAAATGGGCGAGTATTTTGAGGTGACGAGTTGGTCGTGCCGGCGGGCTGGGCCGTATGAGTGAGAGGGGGCCCGGGCTGGCTCATCCGACCTGCATGTTGGCATGCTTTTATTTTTTTAAAAAAATTAAACTTTTTTGAATGATTTCTAAATTAAATTTTTTAATACATTTTAATAATTTAAAAAGAATAAATATATATTATATGTGATAAAACTTTTATCAAAAATAATTTTATAACTTTTATGATAAAAATGAAAAAATAATGCATAACTTAAGTTAATGAAAAAAATTAAATTAAATTTGAAAAATAACAAATTCAATTTATTGATAAAATTTTTGTTACCTTATCTTCATTAATCATGATTCATCATTGCTCATTATATTAAAAAAAAAACAAGATAACCAAAAAAAAAAAGGTTTGGCCGACTCGGGGATTGAGAAAGATAGGCCCAGCCTAGCTTTCAGAATATGGGTGGACTGGGCGCAGGTTTATCTTGAGTGGGTTGGGCTAGTCTGTGGGCTACAATACCAGGCCATGGGCTAGCCCATTTGGCCGACCTATTTTGACAACATTATTTAATAGTAGTAGCCTTAATAATAGATTTAGTCTTCAAATTTCAATATGGTGGCAAAATGTTCATAGTAAACTATTTTAAGGAAAGTCATACTATCTTAGTGACTCAGTATACATGTTTGCTAAGAATTCAAATCTTTTACCTAATTTTAAGATAGGCATATATGTTTATATTTAATTAACTCCTATATGTTTATATTTAATTAACTCCTACAGACATATTTCAAGCCAAAAAAAAAGGAAAAAAACTCATATAACATTTATTGTATCAGAATGATTGTACCTGTAGCCTTAATTAATGTACCTAATAAAACAAGCTCTCATTTTTTTTTCTTTAAAATCAATTTATAGAAAATGATAAAACTTGGTTAGCCTTATATATGTTCTGTTTTATAATCTTTTATATTTGTTCTTTTTGTATGTATATATATAGGGTACCAATCTAGTAGGTCTTTTGTTTTTACCTATCCATAGGTATTGTTTTACCCAATTAAAATTCGTCACACACATTTTTTAAGGTAAAAATTGGAGAGAGAAAAATATTAAATAATGAGTATTTACTTTTATTATTTTTTTTCTCAACTATTCAAATTATGGTAGTCGTTAGATTATAATCCAATAGCTAAAAAATTACTTATGAATAGGTTAAAAAAATACCTATTAAATTGAAAACCATATATATATATATATATATATATATCATTCTCTATAGGTTTTCAATACACAATAATTTTTTAAAACATAGGCAAAAAACTTCATTAAAAAAAATGCAGAGGCAAAAACAAAATAAAATATAAAGTTCTAATGTACCCCCTATCTCTTTTCACTAATATCAAAGATATAATTTAGTTGCTCAATATATTATTGCATTTTTACTATGGTCTAAGAAAAGATTAGTCCATATTGTTGGAAAGGAAAAAGGCTCAACAAGTAAGGTTATGCTACAATTACTTAAAATGCGGTTGGATAGCATCTTTTTTCAATTAGGGTATAGCTTCAGCTATTCCTCCAGCCCGCCAAATGGCTAACCATAGATATCTAAAAGTTAAATAAAGAGTGATAAGGTTTTAATTCTAAAAATTAAATATTATAGAGAGTTAGGAGAAGTAGTATCACGATCTAAACCTCGGACTAGTGACAATGAGAATTTCCATAACTTGGAAGTTTTTAAATATTTAATGAAAATGTCCAAGCAAATCTTAATTGTTTATTTTACAAAAGTATAACTTTAACAAGTAAGCCACAATCCACAATTATGCACACATCACTAGAATATTTCGAGTCATACTTCGCCATCACCACCAAGTACTGAAATGGCAAATAAGGTCTTACAGACAAAGAATACAAATTTCTTAATTTGGTTGCACTCTTAATCAAGTTCTACTATTTATCACACAATTAGACATGATTTTCTAGTATTATTAATAAAAATAACACAAATAACTAGTCTCTTGTGCGAACTATTGCTGGCTTCCAAAACCCTTTGTATCACATGAGATGAGAAAAAAAGGGGTGAGCATGACTATGCCCAATAGGATATCGATTACCTTTTTTTATAAACAAATTTTATTTTAGAAAATCATGCATGGTAAGTTGTTCATAAACAAGTATATAAACTATATCTATATATAAGTTTCAAAAGTTGGTATTATAATCACATAGATATGTAACATAAATCGCATATCGAAAACTATACAACACATGACATAAATCACTTCTGACTTATGAGTTCTCATCCCCCATCACGAACCAGTGTAACTTTCATACTATGTGAAATGGTATGCTAACTTGAACGATATGATCATGTATTCTAGGGAATTCCTTGTAAAAGTTTACAGGTTTTCATTGAAAGTAGGGTCGTAGCTACCTAATAGGGTCTTCTCGCAAGTTTACAGACTTGCACTGCTTATGGGCTCATAGCCACCTGAGCTCGTTGGTGATGTTGAGCTATTGTTCATGTGTGATCCTATTACACATGTAGCATATTAGTCCAAAAATCCTCATGCAGTTATTTTTCTTCCAAAACATCACATTTATTCAAAATAATTACCAAAACAAAATAATGTATATTTTATTCACGAAATTTGGGTACTAGGCCAACTAATCTAAAATTATTCAATTTTAAATAAAAAGGCTAGTAATTGATCCTTTACCTTACCTGGACAATTAAACCTAACTATTATGTGCTTGTATTACCTATACCTAAAACTCTATAACATTCATACTTTAAACAAATTCCTAAGCTTAATTCTATTTTCACAATTGTCACTCATTTTATCTTTAAAAACTTAGTACAAGGCCCATCTTTTTCAAATCTACACTATCTTAGTAAAATAGTTCGATTCCTAGGTCTGTTCACAAATATACCACCTTTTATAATCAGATTTTTAAAAATATCAACATTTCTGGAATTTGTTATAAAATACAAACTTACGGGAATATTTTTTAAAAACATCACTATTCAAAACTATTCAAAACAATTAGAAGATACCAATATTTCTGGTTATTTATAAATATACCTATTTCTTAGAAATATTTATGAAAATACCATTTTTCTCTTCACAACCCGTTGCCCAATTTTAGTTATCAATAAACTTTCAGCCTAATACTTATCAGAGTTCCAAATACCCCTTTTTGACCTGATTTAGAAAAATACCAACTTTTTCAATTCAAAAATTCTCCCGATCTAGATTTCAATTCCAAATAACTTTCACGGCCCATAATAACTATCTCACAAAAATAATTATAAAAATATCACTTCAAAATCTAGCTTATGAATATACCGATATTTTCTAAATATTTAGGAAAATACATTCTTTCTTGAATATGAAAATATCAACTTGCAAATTCTATTTATAAATACACTAACTTTAAGAGATTATCCTTTTTTCTTAATATCTCATCCACATCTATTTCAATTCTTAAGTTTCAATAATACCACAACTAAGAAATTAATCACAAATATTCCAACTATTCTCCTTAAAATTTAATCTTATTCATACACCATATCTATTCAATTATTTACAATAATATCACTTGTAAATAATTGTAATAATGGGACGATGGTCTCGGCTTATTGAGAAGGAAGAAGAAAAATAAAATAAAGAAGAATAATAATGAAGAAGAATAATAGAGAGAAGGAACACAAAATCTTCGAGAGAATCGATTTCAAGTATTTGAAGGAATTTCAGAAAAACAAAGTAGACGAGTAGCACTTGTTAGACACGTTAGTGAAGAAATACATCCCACATTGCGGCAATCAAAAAAGAAAAATTCTTTTATTGTATAAATCAAATTAATGTTTGTGTTCATTCCAAATTTCATTAATAGTTTTTATTCTTTACGTGGTTCTTTAGACGTAAATTATCAGGAAATAACTTAACTAAATAAAAATATTTAGTGTTATTTTTACGATTTTCACACTTCCTCACATAATTAATTATATTCGACAATACCTAGCGTAAATAATTACAATAACGACGATAACATATTAGAAGCTGGTCCAAAAGCTTACCAGAGAAGTTTAGTGGGATGGCGGTGAGGAGAGCTCTCGGCATCAACTTGAGGCTTAGAGAAGGGGAGAGAGTCAAACGACAAAGAGAGGGACAATTGTCTCGGCTTATTAAGAAGAAAGAAGAAAAATAACGAAGAAGAATAATAGAGAGGGTTGTCTGGCAAAAATTGAGAGGAAAAAGAAAAAGACAAATAAAGAAAATAAAAGAAAAAAAGACAAGAGAAAGAAAAAGAGGGGGGGGAGACAGAGAGAGTGAAAGTTTTTGTTTTATTATGATTATTATATTTCAGTGGTGGGTCCTACATCAAATACATTTTTATTAAAAAAAATCTATGGAGTTTTACAAGCAGGATCAGAGGGTGTACAACAGAGAAAATCCTTGAACAAAATAAAAATATAAGGGGTCTATATTGTAACATCAGGTACACGCCTTACTTTTAATAACTCCTAGCAAAATAACTATCAAATGATAAAAAAAAAAGTTTAAAAGCTCTTTTTGGTATTTTGTAAGTTTTGTATTAACTGAAACACGCAAACTTTGTTTTTTAGGTTAAGTAATAATAATACCACTTTTTAAGATTTATGAATCAGAGTTAACAATAATTTTTGTACTTTGTTAACATGCACTTACAGCTACTAAACTTTTGTTTGAAATTGATTTAATTGGGTGAGAACAATTAACAAACATAACAAATTTTTTGAAAAGAGAAAGTGTTATAAATTACTAAAGCAAAGAGAATTATGTTAGAAATAATATAATAAATGGTGCGTGATTGTCTAATATGTATTTTTTTTTTCCTTGTTTTTAAGGTCCATGACATTACTGGTTGAAACCAGTTCCTAAGCTTGCAAGTATGGACCTTTAAGTTGAGGTAACATAAATTATTAGTTTGAAATTTGGGGCAATGTCTATAATTCTAAAATTTTAGGGAATAAAATTATGTTTGTAATCTAATTTTGACAAAAAGTTAAAGAAAAATTAATACTGAGGGGGTTAAAATTGAATTTTTAGGGGTTAGATTAATAAATTCTTCTTCTTCAAATTTGTTTCCCCTCGGAATTGTTTAATTGTTGTGTTTATGGGACGAAGCCTTTTTCTTTCTTCAAATTTGTGTCTTCATTTCATTTTTTTTAATGGTCTTCTTTTTGTCAGTTTGTAACAGATTTCACAAGGTCTCGAATCCTGGGTTGGCCGAATTAATATAGTTTGGTAGCTTTAAGGCAGAACTAATTTACAGAGGAGGCGCATAAGGAAAGTTATTATAAATCCAAAATATTACACAAAAAATCTAAAATTTCATAAAAGTATTCATCTAAATATTGTCTTCACTTTAATATTATCATAGAAGGTAAAATATTTAAAATACGTGAGTCTTTTCCAATTCCAACTTTTTTCTCAATGTTTATTTTAAAAATTTAATGGAAAAGAGAATTTAAAATTTAAGTAGATATAAACTCTTAAGTTCGAGTAAATTAGACAATACTGTAAAATTAAATTTTTCATGAGGGCAAAAAGAGGAAAAATATATAGTTTACATACAAAAATAAAAGGGGCTTAAATTGACATCATGTATTATAGGCACCCCTTTTATGAGCAAAATAAAGACTAATTTGGCCTAAAGAAGTTACATATTAAAAAAAAAAAAGGGACTATCAAGTTGTATGATTAAAAACCCCTATGTACACCCCATTTTATCTCTCTCATCTCCCCTGTCCTCTACTCTCGTCCTTTCTTGCTCTCTCTCTTTTTGGCAGAGTTCTTGCATTGAAGTTCTTTTAAATCATTCCTTTTATTTATATTATATCTCTTTTCAAAATTTGTAGAAAAATTCTAGAATTTTTTACTTCCAAAAAAAAATTCTAGACTTTACAGGGAAGACAGACAAAATTATGGTAATACTTTACAAAGTTTGGAAAAGAATGGATGAGTTAAATTATTGGCTTTTGCTGATGGTTGATTTCGTGAGGGGTGCCATGCATTAGTTCTTCTTTTATTATTATTATTATTATTATTTTGATCAAATTAGTTCTTCGTTTATTATTTATTTATTTTTTAAAATTTTTAGTATGTCCTATAGTCTTTTTCTTAATAAAGATGGTGCCTTTATAATTGGTTTTTTTATTTTTTTGAGGAAACCTTTATAATTGTTAGGGTGATAGTATATCCTCCCAAAAATAAAAGTTCTAAAAGGTTGAGTGGGGGCCACTTGCCCCTACTTTCCCTCCGGCACTGTAAATGATAACGTCGAACCTCAATTTGTTAACCACATATTCGCAGACGACTTATAAAGAGATAAGGTAATGCAACCATAGCAATCTAAGAAAAGAATAGTAAGATGAGCCAAAGTGGTTCAAGTTCAAAGCATGAGCAGCTGCACTTTGTGCTAGTCCATGGGGCTGGCCATGGAGCCTGGTGCTGGTACAAGATTCGGACCCTTCTTGAAGGTTCCGGATACAAGGTCACGTGCCTAGACCTCAAGTGCTCAGGCATCGAGCCCACTGATTTCAATACCGTCTTCACTTTTGCCGAGTACAATGAGCCTCTTACCACTTTCTTGTCCTCCCTCCCCACCAATGAAAAGGTAATTGTTATTTTATTTACTAATGAACATTTTTTAGTGATATTCCCCAAGCAATATGGTTATGGACCATATAACATTTATCAACATTTTTTTTTGTTAAATGTGATTATATTCTCATTGGCCAATTGGGTATAATGTTTTTCAAGGTGGTATTGGTTGGTCACAGCGCAGGGGGTCGTAGCGTCACGAGTATACTGCGCGAGTTTCCTGACAAACTCCATATGGCCATCTATGTTACCGCAGTGATGGTGAACACTGGGAATCTCACTTCTATAGATGATAAAGATAGCAACAACTACGTAAGAATGACACACGCCTTCCCTTTTCTTTTCTTTTTTTTTTTTTTTTGGCTTTTTAGCTATAGACTACACTATACTTGTCACAGGGTCTAAAATTCAAACTAAATTTTTCGCCTTGTGATGGTACTAAGTCGCTCACTTAGTCAGTCGCTCTCAAATATTTGTCTCACAAACTCACAATAAGGGACTCTCGGGACAATTATAAGCAAGGCACGTACAACATACAGGAATCACTCCTAACATTTTTATTAATCACAAAAAAGAATTACAGTTCACTCAGAAGGGATCACACAAGTCTCTTACTTTATGTGTCCTCAACCATTCCTACACTTGGGTATTTATAGGCAACATAGGTGTGGCTGACACCCCCAGCCACTAGAACCGCTATTCCCACGTTCTAAGGATTGGAACATATTTAAATCACTAAGAGATGCCATCTGGCACGAGGTTGTGCGGGACAATATGAGAAATGGCCGAAGGAAATGGAACTGGCCACGTTCAACCCATCTGCCGGTGCTATGCGCAGTGTGGCCGAGTGGCGCGCGCATTCTGCGTGCCACGCCTTGTCGTGTCTCGGTGGTGCGCCCGTTTTCCGCGCGCATGTGCACCACGTTCGCTACACTCGGTCACTCTTCCACTTCTGCCCGGTTCCCATGGAACTCGATCGTGGGCACCCAGCCGCCCACCTTGGTTAGTCGTGGCCACGTTCTATGGATCATTTTGCCCGCCTTCTTCGGCCACGTTCCCCGCCTTTCTTGGCCATTTGCCGAGGCTGGTGCCAAGGTGTTCCATGACTCTCCAGTCGTGGTCACGCTCACTTGGCCATGTCTCCGCTTTTCTCGGCCGCCTGTCCGAACACCCGCCCAAGCGCCCGGATGTCTCTCACGCATGTATGTGCGTGTTGATCGTGCGCGCACGCCATGTCTTGGCTGCGCACATGTTCTGTTTGCATGCGCACGTGCACCATGCTGCGCACGCCGTCCTCATGAAACTCGCTGTGGGATGCACACATATGAGTCACTCCCATGTGTGCCTTAGTGTTCCGCCTACTTTGTGTGCCCGCCCAGCACATTTGCCTTGCATGCTGGGAATCACCCCTGCCATGCATTTTCTTGTAGCTAACAAGTCTTGCCATGCCTTTCCCCCAAGGCATGGTTGTGAGTCGGCCCGTGCCAGCTTGCATACGGGTCCTATCCGTGTTTACAAGGGTCTTACAAACCCACCCCCGCCAGATGAAGCCGACGTCCTCGTCGGGAGGGTTTCCAAATAAGCCTTCACCTCGTCCTCGAATTCCCACAAAGTTACATCACGTTCCCAAGTAGCATCCGCCTCGCTACTACCTTCCCATTGAACCAAATAATCTGTTCTTTGGTTCTTACAGCTTGCCCCCACGGTTCGGTGATCAAGAATTTTTGCCAACCTTTTCTGAAACACCTTTCTCACAACCGGTGGAGCTCGTTTTACTTGTTGCCGCTCAGTATCCTCATGGTAAGGTTTGAGGAAACTTACATGGAAAGTGGGATGAATTTTCATTCTTTCAGGCAATGCCAGCCTGTATGCTACGTTGCCGACTTTCTTGATTACCTCGAATGGCCCATTGAATTTCTGGATCAAGCCTTTGTGATACCGCTTATCCGTCACTTTCTTCCAGATTTGTGGTGTTAATTAAAGTAACACCTTGTCCCCTTTCTGGAATTCTAGAGGTTGTCGATTCTGGTCAGCATACTTCTTCATCCGCCGCTGTGCCTTGGCCAAGCTATCCCTTGCTTGTTCAATCAGTTCTTGCTTCTCCATAGCAAAACGATAGGTAGTAGGGCACACACCTTGAGATTTTTGTTTGGCTATCTCCAAGGGTATCAGGGGTTGATGATGCCCGAATGCTAGCTCAGATAGGCTCATCCCTGTTGATAAAGATTTATGTAGGTTGTAGCAGAATTGGGCAACATCAAGTAAACCCACCCAATCCTTTTTGACTTGCGCATACATAGTGGCGTAAATACTCTTCTACCAAAGCATTGATCCGCTCTGTTTGGCCATCGATTTCTAGGTGGTTTGTTGTGGAGAACTTTAATTCTGAGCCCATGAGTTTGAAAAGATAGGTCCAGAATTTACCCGTGAACCACGCATCACGGTCGCTGACTATATTCCATGGCACTCCAAACACCTTCACCACGTGTTTGAAAAATAGTTCGGCAGCCACATCTGCCGGGCAAGCATGTGGTGCAGCAATGAATACCGCATACTTGGAGAACCGATCAACAATCACCATTATTGATCGCTTGCCATCAACCGCAGGAAAGCCAACAATAAAATCCATGGAAATGGACTCCCATTGTCGTTCTGGGATAGGGAGGGGTTGAAGAAGACCGGCTTGTTTCTTTCTCTCGGTCTTGTCTCGTTAGCACACTAGACATGTACGGACATAAAGTTCAACATCCTCCTTCATCTTAGGCCAGAAGTAGTGCCTTGTCAACAAGGAAAGTATCCGTTCCACTCCTGGATGGCCAGCCCATTGAGGGTCATGAGTCTCTTTCAACAAATCTTGTCTAAGTCCCCCGCCCCTAGGGACATACAATCTGCTGCCCTTCGTATGCAACAGGTTGTCCTCGACCCAATATTTGCGGACTGCCCCATCAAGAACTTGCTGCCTCAACTTGCAGTAAGTCTTATCCACTTCAATGTGTTGCTTGATTTTGTCAAGAAAACTCGATTCCACCATTGTAAGGGAAGCAACAAAGGATTTTACCTCTTTTCGACTTAGAGCATCTGCCACCTAGTTCTTCTTGCCTGGTCGATGTAGCCATGCAAAGTCGAACTCAGCAAGGAATTCCTGCCACCTTGCTTATTTTGGGGAGAGTTTCTTTTGCGTCTTGAAGTAGGTGTTGGCAACATTGTTAGTTATCACTGTAAATTTCGTACCCAACAGATAATATTTCCATATCTCTAGGCAATGAATTACTGCTGCCATCTGCTTTTCGTGGGCTGAATACCACTGTTCAGCTTCTTTTAGCTTCCGACTTTCATAGGCAATGGGGTGTCCCTCCTGGACTAATACCTCAGCAATGGCTCTATCAGATGCATCAGTATGGACTTCAAATTGTAAGTTGAAGTCTGGTAAGTGTAAAACAGGTTCTGAAATTACCGCTTATTTCACCTTCTGGAAGGCTCTTTGACATTCATCTGTCCACTCCCACTTTCTATCTTTTTTCAGCAAGTCGGTGAGTGGGCTTACTTTCTTCGAGTAGCCTTCAATGAATCTTCGGTAATAATTTGCTAGTCCAAGGAAGGACCGTAACTCCGTCACCTTCGTTGGGGCTGTCCAATCAACAATGGTTTGGACTTTCTGCTCATCCATACGGATCTTCCCTTTGCTAACCCGATGTCCCAGAAACATTATTTCTGTTTGACAGAACTTGCATTTTTCTTTCTTGACATAAAGGGAATTCTCCCTCAACTTAGAGAAAATCCGCTTTAAGTGATGTACATGTTCAAGCAACGATTCACTATACATCACAATATCATCTAGATAGATCACTATGAAGTCATCTAGGAATTCATAGAGCACATCGTTTATCAAGTTGCAAAATGTAGTAGGGGCGTTGGTTAAACCAAAGGGCATAACAAGGAACTCGTAGGAGCCATACCTCGTGACGCATGTCGTTTTTGCCTCATCCCTATCGGCAATGTGCACCTGCTAGTATCCCGACCGCAGGTCCAGTTTAGTGAAGTACGTTGCCCTTGATAACTGGTCGAACAAATCCGCCACATTTGGAACAGGGTACTTATTTTTAATAGTTACCTTGTTCAGTGCTCTATAATCTACATACATCCGAAGGGACCCGTCTTGCTTCTTTTGAAAAAGCACCGGCGCACCGTAGGGTGCCTTCAAGGATTGTAGATACCCCGCCTCCAGCAACTCATCGAGCTGCTTTCGCAGCTCCGCCAACTCCATTGGCGCCATTCGATAAGGGGCACGAGCAGGAGGTCTTGCTCCAGGTTCGAGCTCAATCTTGTGATCTATGTTCCGTCTTGGTGGTAACCTTTTGGGTAACTCGGCCGGCATTATGTCGCTGAACTCTTCAAGTACCGCAGTGACTTTATCAGGGACATCAACAACTTTGTCTGCCTTGATTTCCACCAGGGCAGTAACCATCGTGACTTCTCCCCTCTTTAATCCGGTCTTTAGTTGAGAGGCTGACTGAAACATCGGTTTCTCAGCTACTCGTCCCCCAAACTCTACAGGCACCAAGCACGGACACCTCTCATCGGTAATGAACAGTCCACCCAAATGAGGTACTGCCATAGCCTTTGCTTGGACAAAAAACTCGATGCCCCAAATAAGATCGAAGTCATCAAGCAGAACAGCCATGAACACACATTCCTTTTCCCAATTCCCAACTTTGAGAGAAGAGTTTGTGGTACCTTGTATTGGCTGTGCACCCGAATTCACTGCCTTAATCTTACTCGAGCTCTTTGACACCGTTAAGCCCAAATCTCCCACCAAGCATTGCGACATGAAATTGTTGGTTGCCCCCGTGTCTAACATGGCACGTACTGTGCTTCCGTTTAGCATCACGTTTATATACATGAGTCCCTTGTATGTATTTGACTTCTCCGAAGTAATGGCATTCAACAATTGTAAGGGTTTACCCTTAGGGCCAGTTCCTCACTATCTGAATCATCTAAGGTAATAAGGGCAGAGAGCTTCTCCCTTCGTGGACAATTTTGAAGACGATGGGGACCATCGCAAAGGAAGCAACCCGAGCCCTTCTTGCCTTGGGACCACTCTTGTCCCTTAGCTCTCGAAGTTTCTCCTTCCTTCTTCTTCTTTTTATCCTTCTTTCCCTCTTTGCCACTTTTCCCTTTTTTGCCTTCGTCCTTACCCTTCATCTTCTCGGTATTAGAAGAGGATGGTCCGAACTTATAATCAATCAGACTATCCACTGCCGCTATTGCCGTGAATAGATTAGATACATTCTATCTCCTTAGTTTAGCTTGCGCCCAAGGCTGGAGACCAGAAAGGAAATTGAAGAGCTTGTCTTCCTCGGACATATTTTTGATGTCCAACATTAAGGAACTGAATTCCTTAACATACTCCCGAACGGATCCCGTATGTCTCAATTTCTTGAGTGCTTCTCTTGCCACCCATGTCGTGTTCATGGGCAGGAATTGATCTTTCAATTCCTTCTTTAGAGTCTCCCATGTGTTGATTCTTGGCCTGCCAGTACTCGCATCATCATCCATGCGAGTTCGCCACCACAGCTTTGCATCACCGGCAAGGTACATGCTAGTAATGGTGACTTGTTCCTCATCCGCCATATGAGCAGCCTTGAAGTACTGCTCCACGTGCCAAAGGAAATTCTCTAACTCCTTTGCATTTCTGCTTCCGCCAAATTGCATTGGCTCAGGAACTTTCAGCTTGGAACCGCCACCTTTCTCATTGCTACTAGAGGGTCCGGCCGAGACTCTCTTGAGCAAGCTAACATAACCTTCCATAGAAGCTGAACGTGCTTCTACACAAACTACTAAGGCCAGAATTTCCTTGAGCATATTATTATACCGGTCCACCATGTCTTTCTGGTTGTCACGGACAGTACGCTGGAGTTTAGTAATACTGGCCGCATGCAAATCAGCTTGTTCTGCCAGGGTCATTGCATCAGGTGCCGGGGCACCAATCTGTATCTCGAGAATACCAACACGTTCGCCAAGATCCTCCATCTCAGCTCTGATACCAACTTGTCACAGGATCTAAAATTCAAACTAAATTTTTCGCCTTGTGATGGCACTAAGTCGCTCACTTAGTCAGCTGCTCTCAAGTGTTTGTCTCACAAACTCACAATAAGGGACTCTCAGGACAATTATAAGCAAGGCACACACAACATACAGGAATCACTCCTAACCTTTTTATTAATCACAAAAAGGAATTACAACTCACTCGGAAGGGATCACACAAGTCTCTTACTTTCTGTGTTCTCCACCATTCCCACACTTGGGTATTTATAGGCAACATAGGTGTGGCTGACACTCCCAGCCACTAGGACCACTATTCCCACGTTCTAAGGACTGGAACATGTTTAAATCACTAAAAGATGCCATCTTGCACCAGGTTGTGAGGGACAATATGAGAAATGGCCGAAGGAAATGGAATTGGCCACGTTCAGCCCGTTTGCCGGTGCTGTGCACAGTGTGGCCGAGTGGCGTGCGCATTCTGTGTGCCACGCCCTGTCGTGTCTCAGTGGTGCGCCCGTTTTCCGCGCGCATGTGCACCACGTCTGCTACACTCGGCCACTCTTCCACTTCCGCCCAGTTCCCATGGAACTCGGTCGTGGGCGCCCAGTCGCCCACCTTGGTCAGTCGTGTCCACATTCTGTGGACTACATTCCCCGCCTTCTTCGGCCACGTTCCCCGCCTTTCTCGGCCACTTGCCGAGGCTGGTGCCAAGGCGTTCCATGACTCTCCAGTCGTGGTCATGCTCATTTGGCCATGTCTCCACTTTTTTCGGCCGCTTGTCCAAACGTCCACCCAAGCGCCCGGATGTCTCTCACGCATGTCTGTGCCTGTTGATCGTGCACGCATGCCATGTCTCGGCTGCGCACATGTTCTGCTTGCGCGTTATGAAACTCACTGTGGGACGCACACATGTGAGTCACTGCCATGTGTGCCTTAGTTTTCCGCCAACTTTGTGTGCCTTAGTGTTCCGCCTACTTTGTGTGCCCGCCCAGCACACTTGCCTTGCATGCTAGGAATCACCCCCGCCATGCATTTTCTTGCAGCCAACAAGTCTTGCTATGCCTTTCCCCCAAGGCATGGTTGTGAGTCGGCCCGTGCCAGCTTGCACACGGGTCCTATCTGAGTTTACAAGGGTCTTACACCGTCTTGTATATTACGGTAAAGTTGGAGGTAGCCCGCAGCAGCCCACTTCTAATATGCAAGGCAACTTGGTCTGCGTATGTAGCGGCCCACTTATCTTCCCCTACGACTTTTAATAACATAATAGCAACTCACTAGAGGGAGATGGGCCTATTGTTTTGTGGTCTACGTAAAATGACTTTTTTAAAGAGTATTTTTTATGTTTCTTAAGACTTTTATCTATAAAAACTTCGAAAATTTACAAAAATTACAAAAACACGGATGTTGGGGCTTTTTTAAATTTCTAGTTTTTATTAAGAAAATATCACTTTTTAATTTTTTTTAGAAAAATCATATGGTAACTAACCAGTGAAAATTGGTTCTCGTGGTTACCTGTTATATATTAGTTATAAATACTTTTGATTAAAAACTAGTTACTATTTTAAAAAATAATATTTTTAAATATTTTCTTAAAAAGGTATTTTTCTAATAAAAAACATGCTGCACCTAAAAAAATTCTAACCACTTTATTTTTCAATTTTTTTTATTGAAAATACTTTTTAAATTTTTTTTTAAATAACAATTTTAGGAGTGTCAAAAACAATGTGACCATGAGAAAATCATTATTTATGACATTTTTGGGAGTTTTTTTTATAGTCAAAAAGCTCTCAACTATAGATTTTAATACTCCTAAAAATATTATTTGAAAAAAATATGCACAAAAAAACTATTTTGGCCCAAATAAATCCTACCGTGTCATTTTCTCAAAGTCATTTCAACACAAATTTCTTGTAGTTAGATAAGCCTAACCCAAGTCTGTAGTGGGCCAAACAAGGCCATAGCTTGACCCTTGCAAGTTTTTTTTTTAAATATAAATGAAAGAGAAAAAAAGACACGGTTAGGACTGATTTGGGTCCAAAATAACTTTTTTTGTGCAATTTTTTTAAAAGTAATATTTTTATAAGTGTCAAAGACGACTTGACCTATAGTCAATAACTTATTGACCACGAAAAAGTCCTACATAATGATTTTTTCATAGTCAAGAAACTATTAACTTATACTCAAGAAATCTTTGACTCTTAAAAATGTACTAAAAAGTTATTTTGACCTTAGTTTGTCCTATCTATGTAATTTTCTCCTGAAAACCTTGCAACTCCACTTGATTACGAGAAAATTAGGATGGGATTTGGGGGGCATTGTTGGTGCCTTGTTTATTTATTTAATCTGTATTCTAGCAGTTGACGAAGTGGGATATCTCAAGTGGTAAGAAAACCTACTATCTAGAATCTCGGTCTTAAGTTCGAATCAAATTGGGGATAGACGTGAAAGCTTATTATCCTTAATTGGTTAGAGTAGGGATTGGGTAGTAGTAAGTATTTTCTTTTAATTTGTGATAAATAGAGGTCATTAGTTAAGCCCCACTCTTCTAAAAAAAAATATATATATATATTCTGGCAGTTATGTTTTAGTTATTTGTTAATAGCTTTTATTTTTAAATTCTCTTTTTCACCCTTTTGTTTCCATCATTTTCGTAGTGGTTCAGTAAGTAAAGGTTATTTTCAAAATAGAAGTGTCAATTCTCAAAGATATGTAAATGGACTACTAAGCTGAGCCGGCTCAAGGGAATCGGGGGCCTTAAGCGAAAAAAATTATCAAGCCTATGGATAACAATAAATATAGAAAATTACATTCTTTTATTCCTTTTTTTTTAAATAAAAATTTTCATATAAATTTTATTTTCTCAGTAAAATTCTATGATTATTTCTTTCTTATACATTTTTATTTCTCAACACTTCCTTTTGAGATTAAATAATGCAATATTGGATTCTCATTAACCAAATTTTGCATATATTTTAATTTTCCTGTAGACTGTACTTCTACTTCTAGTATGTTGCGATGTTAAAAGAAATTCTATTAACGTCGGTAATCCAACTTTCTCCCAACAAATAAATAAATAAAAGTAGTTAGATGAACTTTGTCACTAATGTCCTATATAAGAATATTGATGTAGTAATAAGTTGTAACAACAATAATGTAATTGATTGAAAGATAACTATAGTACGTTAAACGAGGAGGTACATTAGACCAAAATTACGAGTTGATTTAAAAATAGAACTATATTGGATAAGATTATAAACAGATTTATGTAAATTTATTCTAATTTTGCACGCACAACATATGTGTATTTATACCTTTGCAAATAAGTGTACGTTTTTCAAAAATAATTTAATTTTGCAAATGCACTTTTTTAAACATATTCTCTGGTTTACATTCTCTAGTAATTAAGGCTTCATTTTCAAAACTATAATTACTAATGACCTTAAATCTTAAGAAAATTTACATATAAAAATACATATTTATTGAAGGGAAGAGGCCTTAGGCAATTGTCTCACTTGCCTTGCCCTTGACCTGGCACTGCTACTAAGTTACAAATACCAACTACTATTTATAAAAATACCCCAAGGTTTATTGGGAAAAAACCTGTTATATTGACTATCTAAATAAGAGTAAATTGTAATAAAAATACCCCAAGGTTTATTGGGAAAAAACCTGTTATATTGACTATCTAAATAAGAGTAAATTGTAAAAAAATAACATGATATTTGAATATTCTGTGATTTAAATCATGTAGTTTGGATTTTGCAAAATAATACACTGAGATTAACAATTTATGAAAATTAATATCCTGAGTTAACTTTTTAAAATAGTTTTAATATGTAAAAAAATAATAATATCGTCAAAATTAAGGAGAATAATAAAAATTAATTTAGTTTTAATGAAAAATAAGATTATTTTTTATTATTAAAATTTGTCAAAAAATTAATTTAGAATATTAATTTAAAAAAATTCTGAATCTCATAATATTATTTTGTACAGTTTAAAATTTAGAATTTAAATTGCATAGTCAAATTTCATCTTATTTTTTTTTAGCTCGCCCTCTAAATAATGTGGGGTTACTTTATGAAGTTGACATCACTTGCAAGGCAATTGGACCACACGAGGGATTATACTCGAACATTATATAGGCCTAACCAACGAGAAGAATAACACATACCATCCTTTGGCTAATATTCGACTCCAGATTTCTTTATTTGCAAATTAATTAGCACTTGTAGTCACGTAAATAATTTCACAATCAAGTACACATGCAAAAGGTTGAATTTTGGTAGTCCTTGAACATAACCAGCTGATGATGTGTAACAGGTTTTAAAGATTTATAACAATTGACTTAGTTTCTCGATGAATTTTATTAGAGGATTAGAATTCATTTTTATATTTAATTATGTTTAATGTGCTTTATGGAAAACATAGAACATATATTCTTGTAGAAGCACTGCATGCCTAGATTTAACGGTGTTAAATATTGCTGTAAAGCTTTGCGTCCACTCGTACCATATTTCATATTTTGGCATTCATTCATTTTCCATAGATATTGTATAACAAAATTTTATCTGTATAATTTTTTTCCCCCACCAAAGTTGGAGTTGGGAGACGCTGATGCATATGAGTTGATATACGGGCTTGGGCCTGACCAGCCTCCAACTGGCATCATGGTTAAGCCTGAACTTCGGCGCATAGTTTTGTACAATTTGAGCCCCATTGAGGTAAGCACCAAAATTAGGTAACCATAGTATATAATACAATATTTTAAAGTTGCAAAATTAAATGCAAAATTCTTTCATTCGTTCTAATCTGTGTACAAAAACATAAAATTCTGCATGTACCACTAGACTTGCTATGTTTGAGCCTAAGATACATTGTTGATTAAGCAGTTAAATTGGATATATATATATATATATATATATATATATATATATATATATATATGCTGTATTAACATAGTGGAACAAATTAAGTATGAAATCACACCGCAAAAATTCTTCGAAGTTAATGAGGATCATGATTATAGACTATACATGAAAAGAAAAAAAAAATATTTTTTTTCATGCATTATTTACTAATTGATTAATATTAATATCTTCTTATGAACTAATACCTGATCATGATATTCTCAGGACTCCACACTGGCTTCGATGCTGCTGAGACCAACACCAGCAAGGGCTTTTCGAAGCGTCCGACTTGTGGAAGGCCGAGGTGCTGGAAGCGTGCCTAGAGTGTTTATCAAGACATCGAAGGATAAACTGTTCAAGCCAGAAAAGCAAGAGTCTATGATAAAGCAATGGCCACCATCCGAAGTGTTCACTACTGAGAGTGATCACTGCCCATTTTTCTCAACCCCTGATGCGCTTTTTGACCTTCTAGTTGAAGCAGTGGCTTCCATCAAATGCGATTGAGATAGAAATACCTGGCTATTTCAAGCAAAAAGAAAGACATAAATACGCAGTAGTTGAGATATTAATTCGGTCGGTTTGGTAAGGTTTGGTGTGTGAACTTTTTGAACATACGTTTTTCGTATAGTATCTCATCAAACTAGTATTTCTAAAATTTTCATATTACTGAAAAAAAAAGGTAATTCTAAAATTCTAATTTTCATATTCTAGAAATGTATGATCAGATGCTGTTATCAAGTATTCACATGTGTATTCAAATATCAAGTATGTGAAGTTTAGACGTCAATAGAAAGCATTTCGCCATGAGAATTATTCTCCCACAAACACAATATTATGTATATATAATTTTTAGATATGGAGAATTTCTCTCTCTATAATATATACGTAACATGATTGCATATCAATACACGATAGCTATATGAAAACAAATTAATACTGTAATGAGTTTGTAACTCGACTTTTATAATTCGTTATTGTAAGCATTTGAAGATTTCAGTTGAATTATATTCTTTGATCCAAACAAATATTAAACAATGTGTACTGCTTTTGGGAGGAGTTCGTTAATCATACTTTCTCAAGTTGTACTCTTTTCTTTCTATAGTAGAATTAATTTATAAACTATCTTAACAAGTAAGTAAGTTGATAAAGCATTCACTCGCTCGACTAAAAATTCTGGGTTCAATGACTCTAAGCACGGTTTGATCGGGGAGTAATGGAATAAAAAATAGAATAAAATAGAATGGAAATAATTTCAAAATAACTTATTTTCATTGTTTGGTTTGAAAAGACTATTAACCTTGGTATTCCACCTATTCTAAAGTTGCATTTTTTTTCCGTTATTACTCTTTTTTATATCATCATCTTCCTAAACAAACACAGAAAAGGCGCTCTCTCTACTTAGCCTACCTTCTTTTCTTTCTCCTTCAAACTTTCGTCATCAATGCCAGCACTGGCACAAACGTTGACACCGACTATAAGCTGCAGGGTGGGTCTGAGTTTATTTTTGGGTTCAAGGTTCATTTCGAGGTCCTGGGTTCATACATCTAGTCCTATGTGGAGCTTAAAAGATACAAAATTTAAGGATTCATGTTACAGTTGTTAGGATTTATGCTCTAAAAATATGTATATTTTGGATATTTACTGAATTAATAAAATGATATTTTTCTATTTTAATTTGTGCATAATTTGTATATCTTTAAATATCAGAAAATCTCTAATTTATTTATATGACCATAAATTTAGTATATAAGGACTATATACATAAGAATTAAATTTATGAATAATAAACTAAAAATAGTCCGTAATAATTAATTAAAGTTTGGAATATTTAATTAAATATAATTAGTATGGTCCATTAACATTGAGAATATAATATTCTTATCCGGACTATTGATGTGTTAATATCACAATGGATGTACTTTATATAATTCTATTATATAAAATTGGACCACATATAATTTGAATGTCACATAAATTCTGTTAACAGTTGAGAGTTCAAATAATGTCACTAGATGATCATATATAGATCAATCTTAATCTTGAGTAGTTATAGACTTCTATTTGTAATATTATGTTCTTTAATGTACTTATTAAAAATTTATTTTTTAAACAAACCGAAATACTTATATCTTAGGAGCATGATGAGATCAGTAGTTAGGAATATGACTTATAGATGTGGAATCTATTTCTTCCATTAGAAAGCTAGAAAGATGATTCTCATGTGCATTGATTCAGAACTTGAACAGTTCGAGTACTTAATTTATAATAGATTTATAAAATAATTATTTATTAGAAAATCAATGGTATACAAGGATAAAGATATAATTGGAGAGGTAAACGGAATATAACCTGGCTCCAATTATGAATTATCTGTGGAGGATTGAACTACATGTAATAATTAAATCGATGGACTACTCATTATTTTTTGAGTAAATTGATTTTATAACTTCAAGAGTGTAATTCTATAATTTTTTAGTGGAGTAATACTGGAATTAATAAATTAGAAAAATTAATTGAAGAATTTAATTAATTGTCATAATTATTGGAACTTGAATTACAGGTCCATAGGTCCTTAATTTTACCTTTTACAAACATTGTACTAGATATTACATTGTTTCTATTACTGCACACTTTTTCTAGATAAATTGTTTATCTACAATAATTAATAACTGTTATTAATTAATTAACTAATTTTGTATTAATTAATTTAAATTTATGAGGAGATAAGTTTTTTAATTTGTTTAAATTTTGAATTTAAAAATATTTAATTATCAAATAATTAGATAAACAAAAATTGAAAAACTAACTGAAAGTGAAATATTCTTCCTTGAATTGTTATCTGCTAGTTTATATATATACATATATATATTAATTAGATTAATTAATTTAAATGTATATATATAATAACGTTTTCTTCTTAAAAAAGATTCATATTTTTTTAAAAAAAGATATATATATTAATTTGATTAATATATTAATTATTAAATAGTTTAATTAATATATATATATACACATAAAGGAAACCCTAGCAGAAAAGAGATACACTACGTATTATTTTCTAAAGAGTTTCTATATACTAGAGAGAAAAAGAAGAGAGTCTTCAATTCTCTATAGAACAAACTCTTGCAATCTCATGTGTTGAGAATATTGAAAAGATATAAAGTGTGAGTTTTAAGAAATTATACGCAACGCTCACACGTTCATGCAGTTGTGCTTGGAACGTGAATTAGAAGATCATGATTTAGAAGACAGAATAGTTAGAATCCGCTGATAGGCTACAAGAGATATTAGATCTAGTCTCTTTGTATATTTTTATTTACTATGAATTAATATTGTACACTCATATAGTCAATTATTTTGAGAAAATTTTTGAATATTCCTGGGCCAATCTTCCATTGTGAAAATCATTTTAAAACTAGCAGTTATATGAGTTTATAGTATGAATTATTTATATGCACGAATGGGTATTACATTACTTTTTATATGCATTTGATGATGAATGGATGAGTTATCATATGATGGATGTATGGTTGATATTTGATCGTTAATTATATAGTTCCTTAGGTTTTAATTTTTTACAATTTATTTTGAATAGATCAAAAGATGTAAACCCTAATTTTGGGGTATAGGCTTTGTTGTATTATTCTTTATTTTTCCTTGTAATGTATAAAGAACATGATGAAGATATTTCCGCTTGAAGCTGACTCGATACACCAAAGAACTCACACAAAAATAAAAAATTTTTTTAAATATAATATATATATTAATATATCATTTTATTAAATAGTTTAATAATATATATGAGTTTACGCATTTTTTAAAAATTAGTCACGTTTTTTAAAAAGTTATATATATATATATATTAGTTTTTCAATAAAATATAATATATATATATATATATTATATATATTAGTTTACGATAAGAAAAGGGCTCAGGCTTAAGCCATGCCCAAATGATTATGTGATAATCATATGGGCTAAACTAATTTTATAAAATATGTACAGAAATATAAAAAAAAAAAAGAAGAAGAAACGAGACTCAAGAAGACTAGCGAATAGCTTTCGTACCTACGTCCCTTTGACTCTTTGTAATTTTATTATTTTATTAGATTGTAATTTCCTAAGAGACCCACCCAAATATCATTATTATTTTATTTTATTATTATATTATATATGATATGTATAACATGATTATATATTATAATATGCCATTCTTTATACCCATTGTTTATGAATGTCATGAATACATGTTATACTTATGCAAAAATAGTTTAATTAGAATATTACTAATTTAATTTGATTAAATTACAAGATATGAATCAAAAATTGAGTAATATAATTTACGTTTAATAGTTAAATTTTAGTAATATCAGACTTATTTAATTTAGGCTATCCTTATTAATTAAATTAATTAGAATAGCCAAAATATTCCTATAATAATAAATTTAGATTTTTAAAAAATCTAGTAATTTATTTAGGACCAATAAGATTGAATAATAGATTAACCTAGAAAATTATATTAAATATAATAACTAGGTTAAATAAAACATTAGTTGTTTATTAGTAAAAACACATAAAATTTTAAAATAATGAGTGAGAGAATGGTATATGACAATATATCCCACAGTCTCCGTTATTAATTAAGTACTGTGAGATTTAATTGTCGCCTAGAGACATAAATTAATAGCAAAGCTTAATTTCTAAGAGATAGAATTTTAGAATATATTTCAAAATTGATCTACCCTACAATAGTAATTTTAAGTTAAGTTGCTAAAATCTGAAATAATGGGTCACAATCATGAGGACATAATTAAACTGTTAACAGTATCTTGACCATAAAACAGTAGTTCATAAATAAAATAAAATATGAGATATTTTGATATTTTATTTATTAATTGAAAATATCTCAATTTAATTAATAATTATGTAACCTATCCTACGACGACACTTAATTAGAAAAAATTAAATTACTGTAGAATTAGTAAATAAGTTTATGTATTTACTTACTTGCATCATGCATCATGTTTATTATTCTGAATTCTTTGTGATATTTATTTTTAAATAAGTTGAATGTTATTTTATTTATTTAATTTCAACAAAACATGTCAACCTCAAATCCCATTATCGCTTTACTTGCAAATGAAAAATTAACTAGAGATAATTTTATCAAGTAGAAAAGTAATATGAATATCGTGCTTGTTAGTGGAGACTACAAGTTTGTGCTTACGGAAGAATGTCCTCCACAATCCGCCGTTAATGTTACTCGTGTTGTGCGAGAAAGCTATAAAAAATAGACTAATGCCAATAATAAAGCTCACTGCTACATGTTAGCAGGCATGATTGACGTACTTAGAGCTAAGCACGGAAAGATAGAGACTACTTATGAGATAATAGAGTATCTCTAGGCTATGTTTTGACAACAATCTGATCAATTTCATCACAACGCCATTAAAAAGGTTATGAATGCGAAGATGAAGAGAGGAGCTCCAGTGAGAGATCATGTTTTGAATATGATCAATTACTTTGAAAAGTTTGAAGTTCACGGGACTATGATCGATGACTGCACTTGAGTGAGTATGATTCTAGAATCACTCTCACTTGATTTTCTTCAGTTTAAGAGCAATTGTGTTATGAACAAGATGAATTATATGATGACTCAACTGCTAAACGAACTGCAAACCTTCGAATCAATATCAAAAGATAAAGATAAAAATGGTTTAGCAACTGTTGTTGAAGTAAATGTTATAGAAGAGAATTCCTCTACCTAAAACAAAAGCAAGAAGAGGAAGAGCAATAGTGGCTCTGGATCTAAGCTTAAAAAGAGCAAGAAGGGCAACACAAATACCAAGAATAACAACTCTAAGGACAAAAATCCTAAGGGAAAATATTTTCATTGTGAGATTGATAGACATTGGAAGAGAAACAGTAACAAGTATCTCTCCGAATTAAAAGAGAAGAAGAAAGGTAAATATGATTTACTTGTTCTAAAAACTTGTTTAGTGAAAGATTATTTATTTGATATATCTACCTGGATAGTTGATTTAGGAGCCACTAATTATATTTGTTCTTATTTTTAGATGCTTAGTTTTTCAAGAGAGCTTACTAACGGAGAATTCACGATAAGAGTGGGCAATAGAGTCAAAATTTTAGCAAAAAAATGGGAGTCATCCATCTTTATTTTAGGAATAAATTTTTGTTATTGAACAATATTTATTTTATTAATAGTTTTTGTAGAAATTTGATTTCTATTTCAAGACTATTTGAACAAACTTTAGTATTTCTTTTCTTAATAATGAGATTATTATTTCTAGAAATGGTTTAAATATGGACTTTATATGTTAAGACCAAACGAACAATCAATGCTTAATACCAAAATATTTAAAGTAGAATATCCCAAACTTAAAAAACAAAAAGTTTTTCATGACGACGATATATATCTTTACGAGAGCTAAAAGTTGGTACTCTACTAATTTGTGAATCTTGTCTAAAAGGGAAAATGACTAAGAGATCTTTATTAACAAAGGGTGAACGGGCCAAAAAATCCCTTGAACTTGTGCATAGCGATGCATGTGGTCATTAAATATATAAACAATAGGTGATTACGAGTATTTTGTCATATTTATTGACGATTATTCACGATATGAATATATGTACCTAATGCAAAGAAAATGTGAAACCTTTGAAAAGTTCAAAGAATTCACAGCAGAAACTGAAAAGCATTTAGGTAAGCCATTAAAAACTTTTCGATAAGATCGAAGAGGTAAATACCTTGATAATAAATTCAAATATCACTTGCTAGAGGGTGGTATCCTATCATAATTCACAGCACTTAGAATACCACAATAGAATGGTATTGCAGAAAGGAGAAATTAAACGTTGTTTGATATGGTTAGATCAATGATGAACTACTCTTCTTCCCTATGACTCTCATTCTGAGGTTATGCATTACAAATGTAGTACTTTCTAAGTCTTTTCAAAAGACACCTTTAGAGTTGTGGAATGGGTGTAAACCTAGTTTACATCATATTCGTATATGAGGATGCCTAGCACATATACTGAAAGGAAAGACTGGAAAGCTAGAATTATGTACGGAGGTTTATTTATTTGTAGGTTATCCAAAAGGCACAAGAGGACGTTTGTTTTATAGTCCTCAAGAGAAAAAGGTATTTGTATCAACAAATGTCACTTTTCTTGAAAATGACTATATGATAGATTTCAAACCTCGAAGTAAAGTTATACTAGAGGAATTACTTTCCGATCAGATCAGACCACAACCAACAATAGTTGTTGAATAAAAAAATTATGAGACCACTATTTTAGATCAGAATATCTTGGTAACTTGACATAGTGGAAGGATTATTAGACTACCTATTTGCTATAGGGAAGTTGGAGAAGTATATGTTGTTGTTTTCGATAGTAGCCAAGATGACCCATTGGCATACAAGAATGCAATGGAAGATTCTGATATGGAAAAATAGCAAGATGTTATGAATCAAGAAATAGAATCCATGTATTCCAATTCTGTCTGGAAACTTGTAGATCTACCTGAAGATGCCAGACTCATTAGATATATATGGATCTATAAAAAAAAAAAAAAAAAAGAGATGTAGATGGAAAAGTTGAAACATTTTAGGTTAAGTTAGTGGCAAAGGGTTATATCTAAAAGGAGGGAGTTGATTATGAAGAGACTTTCTTGCCAATAGTCATGCTAAAATCCATACGTATCCTCTTATCTATTGGTGCATGTTTAGACTATAAAATATGATAAACGGATGTCAAGATAGCTTTTTTAAATGGTTTTAAAGTTAAAGGTCAAGAGCAGAAAATCTGTAAGCTACTTAGGTCCATTTATGGATTTAAGTAAGCTTCAAGATCATAGAATCTAACATTTGATGAGACGATTAAATCTTATGATTTCTATCAAAATGTTGATGAACTTGTATATATAAGTACATCAAAGACAATAAAATAGTCTTCCTAATTCTTTACGTAGATGATATTTTGCTCATTGGGAATGATGTGAAAATATTATCTAATATAAAAAAATGGTTAACTGAGATATTACAAATGAAAGGTTTGGGAGAAACAAGTTATGTGTTTGGAATCTAGATTATTCGAGATCACAAGAACAAACTTTTGGCATTGTCTCAAGCATCTTATATTGATAAGGTGCTCATCTATTTTTCAATACAAAACTCCAAGAAAGGACAGTTACCTTATCGACGTGGAGTTATCTTTTCCAAAGAGCAATATCCAAGACACCTCAAGAGGAAGAAGATATGAGATGGGTTCCTTATGGGTCTACAGTTAGCAACCTTATGTAGGCCATATTGTGTACGAGGCCTGACATATGCTACGCAGTAGAGATAGACAGTCGTTTTCAATCAAATCCAAGACTAGATCACTAGATAGCAATAAAGCATATTATCAAGTATCATAGGAGAACGAGAAATTATATGCTAGTTTATTTAAGTCAGGACTTGATTCCTATTGATTATACTGATTTTGATTTTTAGTCAGACAAAAATACTCAAAAGTCAATGTTTAAGTCAGTGTTCACTCTTCTGGTAGAGCCGTTATCTGGAAAAGTGTTAAATAATCCAGTACTACAGATTCTACTATGGAAGCAAAATACATAACAACTTGTGAAGCAGCTAAATAAGTAGTTTGGCTTAGAAAGTTCTTTACTGATTTGGAAATTGTTCCAAATATGGATAAACCACTAACTTTATACTACGACAATAGTGGAGCGGTACCAAATTCAAAAGAACCAAGAAATCACAAGAGAGGAAAGCATATAGAGAGAAAGTATAATTTGAATCTCACATGAATTCTGTTAACTATTGAGAATTGAAATAATGCCACTAGATGATCATATATAGATCAATTTTAATCCTGAGTAGTTATAGAGTTATATTTATAACATTATTTTCTTTAAAATACTTATTAAAGGTTTGTTTTTTAAACAAACTGAAATACTTATATTTTGGGATTTTGGGAGTATGATGAGATGAGTAGCTAGGAATGTAGCTTACAAATATGGAATCCATTCCTTCCATTAAGAAGCTAGAAAAATGTTTCCCTTATATATTGATTCAAGACTTGAATAGTTTAAGTACTTAATTTATAATAGATTTATAAATTAATTATTCATTAGAGAATCAATGGTACATAAGGATAAAGATGTAATTAGAGAGGTAAACGGAATATAACCTAGCTCCAATTATAAATTATCTATGAAGGATTGAACTACATGTAATAATTAAATCGATGGACCGCTCATTATTTTCTGAGTGAATTAATTTTGTAACTTTAAGAGTGCAATTCAGATTTTTTGGTGGAGTAGTATTGGAATTAATAAATTAGACAAATTAATTGAATAATTTAATTAATTATCATAATTCATTAGAGCTTGAATTATAAGTCTATAGATACCCAAGTCTACTTCTTACGAATATTGTATTGGATATTACATTGTTTCTATTACTGCACACTTTGTCTAGATAAATTGTTTATTTATAATAATTAATAATTATTATTAATTAATTTAAATTTATGGAGAGATAAGTTTTCTAATTTATTTAAATTTTGAATTTAAAAATATCTAATTATTAGATAATTAGATAAACAAAAATTGGGAAATTAACTGAAAGTGAAACACTCTTCTTTGAAGGAGTTATCTGCTAGTTTATATATATATATATATATATATATATATATATATATACTAATTAGATTAATTAATTTAAATGTATATATAATAACGTTTTCTTCTTAAAAAAGATTCATGTTTTTTTTAAAAGATATATATATTAATTTGATTAATATATTATTTATTAAATAGTTTAACTGATATATATATATATATACACACACACACATACATAAAGGAAACTCTAGCAGAAAAGAGATACACTAGGTATTATTTTCTATAGAGTCTTCATAAACTAGAGAGAAAAAGAAGAGATTCTTCATATTCTCCGTAGAACAAACTCTTGCAATTTTATATATTGTGAATATTATAAGGATTTAAAATGTGAGTTTTAAGAAATTGTATACAACGCTCACATGTTCATCCAATTGTGCTTGAAACTTGGATTGGAAAATCGTGATTTAGAAGATAGAAAAACTAAGATCTGCTAATAGGCTACAAAAGGTATTATAGTCAATTATTTTGAGAAAATTTTTGAATGTTTTTGGGCCAATCTTCCGCTGCGAAAATCGTTTTAAAACCAACAACAATAATTATTATATAAAATTTAGTGATTGTTGTTGAGAAGTTCTTGAATAATAGTAACCAATGTGTAGTTTTTACTACACATTTCATGGTTCTTAAGAAAGACCAAATAAATTTAAATGGTATGACAAAGAGAAGATATTAGAGTGAGTTTAGGTTATAATCACCGGTAGTTGTTTTACTACAAATTCCTTCTTCATGCTAATGGAATGAATAATTCATTGCATAGGTTAATTTGTAGTTCCAAAATGAAAATGAAAAAAAAAACATAAAAAGAGAGACGAAAGATTCGAAGATAATTTGTGAAATCCCACCAATTTTTTTAACATAATAATTTTTCAGTGGTGGGATCCACAACTTGTTTAAAAAAAATACTCGTACTTTTTTTCCTTTCTCTCTCTTTCCCTCACTCGATCTCTCCCTTTCTCTGTCAGTTGAAGCACACAGCCATCCCCATCCATAGTTAGAGCCACCGTGCGAGCTCCTCTGGCTACTGGTGACTAATATAAGTTGTCCAGATCAGCTTGCCACCTCACCATAAGGCTCCTTCCGCGATCTCATGGTCATCAGAGTGATCTAACACCAACAAAAAAAACTCAAAATTATCGTGGCATTTTCTGTCACCGGCGCCGTTTTTGGCAACTTCAAGCTACAAACTCCGGCTTCCCAGATTCGTCTCGATACAAGGATCATCATGGTATATATATCTCGACTTAACTTTTCCTGGATTGAATTTTTCTATTTTTGAACAATTTTGAGTTATTTTAGTTTTATATTAAAATTTTTTAATCTAATTGTTAGATTGTAATATAAATCTCGTTTTTGTAATATACTCGTGAAAATAAGAATTTTATTTTATATATTGACTATGTTTGATAACGGGCACGAAAAATAAAATCTGACGCCTTAGATTTATCTCGTTTTATGTGTCACGGTATCGGGTTTCGACCTGAGCTTAAATTGGTCAAGTCATATGCTAATTTAGGTGCTAAGAATTTAGTGGAGATATCTGTTTCTCTATTCAGGGTCCCGTTGAAATATCGAATTTTCAAACCTATCGATCAACAGTTCGAAAATGATGCCCGACCCTTCGAACGATACTCAAATGTCGTCTATAGTAAAGTAACACTATTTGGACACTTGACTGTGGTATGGGGTTCAATTACCTAGTTTTATATATATTTTAATTTAAAATTTACATTGTGATTGTTTTGTGAAAAATCGTGAATAAAACGATATTTTGATAAACTATTGGAAATCTTAGATTATTCTGGAATTGGATTGTTTGACTTCTACAAATATTTGTAAAATCGTGATTATGGGGCAATTTAGCGGATTTATTGCCCATGATACAATAAATTCCAGAATAATATCAAGTGGAATTTTAAAGCATTATTTGATTATATTTTATATGATTATTATATATCTTGTTACATATTGTACATACTATAGGATCATACATGAAATACATCTTAAGCATCGCAATATTTAGTAGGCGACTAGTATTCCCGCCCTCGACGAGAGCATGTATACCCGCATAGGATCTTTTGATTATTCCCTACACTCAGTAGGAAGAGACATATAGGTGTCTCTCTGATTTTCTAGGATAGATATCAGACAGAAAGTACTTAGTATTTTGTGATGAGAGGAAGTGAGCTCATGGGATGGGTTGATTTATGATATGTACAAACTTGCGGTTTCTGGTTTTGGTTTTGAATATATGATTATTCTAAAGAATAATTATTTTATAAACTTGGTTTATAAATAAATTTTGAGAAAAAGTATTAACCATACAGGTTTAGTAAAATTGCATCCATTCAAAAAGATAATTAAGTTTCTACTGAGTATATGAATGCTCACCCCCTACTTCCTCCCATTTTCAGGTGTTGAATTATTTGTGGTAATTGTCATGGTGGTTAGACAAGTTGTTTGGCTTGTGCCTGTAGTTCTATTCCTATTTCTTGGTGGGTGTTCATATTTTATTTAATTCCCTTTGCTCGTTCAAATATTTAGTCAAGTTTAATGTTCTTACTAGGTGGATGTATGAGGACAACAACACTGTATATTTGAGTACTTGGAATCATAAATAATTTATGTAAATTGTTTTAGAATTTAGGGCCTAAAGTTTAGACTGAACTCACTTTATCGAAATTTAAGATTTTTCAAAAATTTTCTAAATACATTAATTGTAATTCCTCTAAACTTTGTGTAAAGTATTTTCTTGAAAAATCTATATGAATGAGAGGTTTCTTTAATTTTAGTTTTACTTATTACGAGGACTAAAATCTGAAACTTTAAGTACTCAACTTTATGGAATTTTAGAAAAAACACAGCTTTGGATTTTCGGTCGTAATATGATTGGGTTATATAACTTCTTTGATAATAAAATGATGTTTATATTTATATAAAAAGTAATGATAAAATGATTTAACTTGTTTAATATTTATTTTAAGTTCAAAGGTGTTTTTGACAAAATTCAGCTTATTCTATTCACAAATGTTCATTTATCTAGTGATTCTAAAACTCCAACCAAACAATGTAATAGTCTCATAATTATTTCTAATAATTTTGATAACGAAGCTATTGTGCAGTGGTTTCAAGTCTAAAAAGCAGTCGAGAATTGTGAGAATAAAATGTATGCAAGCAAAGTGTCACTCATCCACTCATTTCCTATTTGATTATGTAGTTAATTCTTAACAATATTCATAGAAGAAAATATCCTCTTAATAGAAGCAATACAACACATAAGTTAATGTCAAAGTAGTCTATTAACTAATTAATCAATATACCTCGTCTTTTTTTTTTTTTGTCTAAACCATTTTTTGTGCTATCTCTCTTAACTCTTTCAAATCTATAAACCCCTTATATGAGCGCATGTCAATAATATAAGTTTCAAATTGAATCTCAAGTGTCATAAAATCTATTTCAGGAAAGTCTTTTTGGTAATATTCAACAAGTTGGATTAACTTTTCCTTGTCAAAAGTAGAGAATAAATCATTTAGACATAAACAAGTCTCACAAAAAAGCAATTCAATATTTACCTTAGTGAAACGCTCATCTAACTCTTAAAGTTATAAATCAATAATTGAATTAAATATATCCATGCAGAAGTGATATAAATTTTTAATTTCTTGAGTTTTGCAATGTGATTTACCTTCAGAATAGAAAACAAAATACATATAGGAATATCGATTTTTTATTTACCACAAAATGAGGAGACTTGGCCATAAAAAAAAATCTCACTCATTCTCCCTCATCATTTGAAACTATTGTTAAAATACTTTCACTAAAGCTATAATATTCACAATATCTTAGTCCTTTTGACATAATACCTTTGACAAATCATTTGTAACACCTAATATATTTTTCATCAAATGTAGATTAAATATAAAATTAAATGACTATATGAACTCTAATAAAGGATCAGCTTAATTCACATATTTGTTCATAATTTGATCCATTGTAACTTTTTCAAAAACTTTAACTATTGAAGAAAACATCAATATCAAACTCATTAAAGTACTATTATAATGAGAGTCCTAACATATGTTTACCGATGCTTAAGAGTAGTATATTGATTTAAATCTCTCCCACTTGAAATCTCACCATTTTGAAATGCTTCAATATTTTTAATAGCTTATATATTTTGAAGAATATCAGAATTTTTTGCTGACACTTTAATAACATTTACCATATTATTAATCACATTAAAGAAAGATGCAATCTTTTTTTTGCCACGGTTATAAGAGCCAATTAGAGTTGATCAGCAAAATAATGAATATAAAAGGCACATAGATTCTTTTTTATAATAAATATTTTAAGACTATTGAACTCATCTTGCATATTACTAGCTCTATCATAACCCTGTCCTCGTAATCTTGGCATACTTAATCCATATCTTGAAGAAAGTCTATTACTTGTAGCGTTCATCGAGATACTGGTAATACTAGCAATATGTTCAATACCTACAAAATGCCCACTTATACACCTATTTTGGTCCAAATAACGTAATACTATAGCCATTTGATTTTTCATTAAAATATTGTGAGATTCATCGATTATAGTAGAATATAATGCATCTCAAATATCTTTGATTATCATATTCATAATTTCAATAGCACCAACATGTGTAATGTCTTTTAGATTCTTAAGAGATGTCAATTTGAGATTATCATGATCATTTTACAATATAACAGCTTTGACTTCGTTATTGCAAGAATCTTGAATCCCAGATTCATTATCACTACGAAATTGGAGCCCTTGTTATAAAAAGAACTGAATACAAATAACTACTGCATACAAGAAAGTTTGATAGCCAAGTTGAGCTTGCTTTGATTGGTGTGCCATAATTGTCTCAATATGCTGATTTTAGTTCATTAATGCTTTACAATTGTTCAAAGCTTGATCGTGAATACTGTTAGGGCCTCGAACATGTTTTTTTTTTTTTTTTTTCAATTTGAAAATCCCTTACTAATAAAAGAAATACTACCTCCTTGATGATTTCTAATATTTTGTTGAAAGTGCTAACAACAACGACAAAATACAACATCATCTTTTGTTTTGCTATATTCTGACCAATTATAATATTCATCAAACTAAGCCGAGTTGAATCTTCTCTGTACTTACCCAATTTTAGTAAATAGTAAATCATGATTTTTAGCTTGGTAAGGACCTTTTTGTATATATATTATTCGAACTTGATTAAGAATATTAGGATCATATTCTAAAATTGGAATTCTTAACCGAGATCTGTATGAAGTTCTACAAAGTTGATCTTTACACTTCTTTTTTTTTTTGGTACTTTCATTATTTTTCACTTTAGAAACCAATGACTCAGATTTTCTTCTAAAATATTTCTCTATATCTACTTCAAATAGATTTCACAGCTAATTTAATGAGGCTACCTTTCAACTTATTCTTAAAAATGAAAATTTTCTTCAAAATTCAAAACTTTGTGTTTATATTATTTATATTATTATTATTATTATTATTATTAACATATATATACATATAATATACATAAATAGATTAGGTCATTGAGCATGCAATGATGAGAAGAAATCATGTTTTATTTATACCTCTCACAGGAAGAGACAATTGGTCCTTGCTGAAGATCGCAAAGATCAAGTGGCCAATATAGATAATTGGAACGATTTGACAGAAATAGAAAGGAGAAAAAGATGTGAGAGAGTGCTACTAAGTAAATAAGAGGACTGATAGTTTTTAGGTTTCACAATTTGGCCCTAAGATGACCATTGCTTTTAGGAGGTTGGGCCTCTGAGGCCTATTAAACTTTAAAATGTCACAACTACCACTAATTAATTAGAGGAAAGTTGAATTCTCAGAAACATATGTGTTAAATTTACAAAAATATTATTAAAAGGTCACAAAAACAAAATTTGAGGGAGACTTGCCCACTCTTGCCGTAACGTCCCTCTACGCATGTTCTTTCATCTTTGTATTTTGGAGGGAAAAATAATATTGTACACACATTAAAGAGCGGGACTTGATCGATCCTTCATCTTTGTTGCATTTTGGACAAGGGCTTTTTTTTTATCCCAAAAAATTCCTTATCTTTTGTTTCCTTTGTTGTTATTTTGTAAAAGATTTTATCAAAGAAAAAGATGCACACGTTTTTAACAAGACAATATTTGCTCAAGACGGCCCAACTAATTAACATACGAGAAAAGGATATGATTAGGATTCATTTGGGCCCAAATAATTTTTTTTTTGTGAATTTTTTTTTTAAAAAATGACTATTTTATGAGTGTCAAGAATGTTTTAACTTATGGTCAAAAGTTTCTTAACTATGAAAAAACTATTATTTATAACTGTCACGACCCAAAACCCAGGGTAGTGGTAGAAGGGGAATTTCACTAAGGTGAAAAATTATTTAATTTATTTGAACAATATCTTAGCAGTTTCAGTTTGATAAAACAGTCTATTTAAATAAAATATTTGTGATTTCATCTCGTGAATCTCTTCCATAGTTCGTGTACACTATTAAATATAGATCGAATAATAATTGAAAAATAAAAATAGAGTTCAAGCATTATCATCATCCACAATAAATACAAAAATATCGAAATAGCATATACAAGTTCACAGACTTAATAGAAAGTAATGATCTTGGTTCCATGCTAATAAAAAATTCAAACAATCTAAATGCCACAACAATAGCCTTCTACCATTACCAATATAACGAACTATAATCATAAATGATCTCTTAATCCTCTTAATCACCAAGATGTTACTAAATACCACCTGAAGAAGGAAGGTAGAGATGAGCATAAAATGCCTAGTAGGAAAGCAGTTACCTCGATTCAAAACATATTAGTAATGGAAAGTTATTGCATGGTTAGTTTAAATCCAAAACATACATATATATAATCCCGGCAATCCATATGTATATGTGTAAACAAAATAATAGGAAAAACTATCCAATTCATATGCACATGATACAAATCAACCCATACTCATGAGCTCTCATCTTCTCATCTGTGGAAACCTAGGATGATGGCACTAAGTGTTTCTAATAGCCTGCCAGACACCTAAGCCCATACCTGGAGGGGACACCTATGTGAAATTTATCGTGCTCTAATTTTTCAATAAAATAAGCATATTATATTTTATAGAAAAATGGGTAACATAATGGCCCTATTTTGATATACCCAAAAATAACCTGCACTCTAAAAATTTCTAGAGTAATACAATATATATCATACAATTAAATTCTATCACAAATATTCAAATAGTTTTAAAATCACATTTGTCATCATATGTTGCAAAAAAAATAAATTTTATTAAAAAACGATATAAAATAGAGGTAACTAAATTCTTACCTCATTAGAATAGCGATATCACGCTATTGGATCCCCAAAGTGTCGTTGGACGGTCGCTTGAAAGATCGTGATCCAATTCTAAGCCCTATATCATTCTTTTGTGAAAAAACAACTTATTAACGGAGCTTTAATTTTACAAATGGACCTTTTTACAGAATTTCTAGCATTCAAAATAGCTAAGTTAGATATATTATTTATCCAATTCAGGTCTGCACCCAAATTGGACCGATGGCACATAAAACGAGGTAAATATTAGTCGTCCGATTTCATTTTTTGTGTTGATCATCAAACATAGTCAATATATATATATATATATATATCAATCTTCTTTATTTTTTGAGTACATTCCAAAAATAACATCAAAAACATAATCCAACAATTTTATCAAAAAGTCAAATCTTAAATCTCAAAGATTAAACTACTCAACGACGACAACTTTTGTTCTGGGCAAAATAGAGTCACGAAGTAGATACCTAGAGATTCTTCTCAAAGATATGAATCTATCAAGCCCAATAACACCCATTGAAATGGTCCAAAATGACACCGAAAATTCAATAAGCTCCGTGGCAAAAAATAGCATTTTCAGTTAACAACAGCTCTTGGTGGCACAGGACCAGTGCTATGATCTTTATGGTTGCATAGTGAAGCTCCGCCGAGGGTTGGGGTTGCTCGATGATGGCTAGGCAAGCTTTGGCAGCCGTTCCATCTTCTTCGTTGTTGCTTCGACCGAGAAAGAAAGGGGAAGTCGTGGGGAAAAAATAGGCAAACCCATGTGGGTTTGCATGGGACTATGTAGTTTTTCCCAAAATTAGAAAATAGTCCCCTAACTTTCAAATTCTTTCAATTTAGTCTTTACAGAAATTACACTGTAGCCTCTGTATCTTAAAACTTTTGCAACTTAGTCTGAAATCAACAATATGACCATTTTGCTCTTTGAAAATCTAGGATTTTACATTATCCACTCGTTATAGGAATTTCGTCCCGAAATTCAAATACAAGTCAAGGTTTACATCACAATACAACTTCTAATTGAAAGTTAAACAAATGAGGATACTTCTTGTACATTTGTGTCTCGAGTTTTCAAGTAGCCCCATCTTTCTTATGATGTCCTTAAAGTACCTTGATCAATGATATCTCTCTGTTCGAAGCACCTTTAATCTCTTGCCAGTAAGCGAATATGCTACTCTTTATAAGACACATTTTCTTGGATCAATACATGCATGTACTGAATAACATGATATGGGTCCAGTGTGTACTTCTTTAATATCGTCACATAGAACACATTATGCACATGACCCAACTGTATAAGTAGATTCAAGTGATACACCACTAGTTTAATTCTCTTAGTGATCTCAAAGAGAACAATATATCTTGGAGCAAGTTTATTTTTAACTTCAAATCTTGTAACACTATGCCTTGGAGTCACTTTCAAGAATATAGAATCATTAACATCGAACTTTATCTCATACCTCTTAGGGTTAACATAACTCTTTCGATGACTTTAAATCTTCTTGAGCCTTTCTTGGATGTCCTTGTTCTTCTCAGTAGTCTCCTCAATCAAGTCAGGTCTAAGAGTAATAATGAACGTCTAATTGTATACTTTTATTATAGAATTATATTATCATTATATACTTAGAGTTTCATTAAATTCCCTAATTTAAAGCACTTTTATAGATATAGGCATAGAAGCAAGAGTTACCCCTAATTTATGCTAAATGTTTGTTTTTGCACAAGTTTTGTAAAATGGGTACAGATTCTAAACCACATAGGAGATTGATCCAATTATTAAACCCATGGATTCTAGACTTAATTCTTCACTAAACTCATTTTACAAGATCTGCTCACATTATTTCAAATAAGTTTCAAATGGACAATATTTCAAATTAGATTGTATTCACGTTCAGCCCAATATCCTTTAATATTTGGCTCATTCTTGCCTCAATACGATCTCAAATTGAGTGATTCTTGATACTATGGACGCTTAATAAAAAGATCTAGGTGATTTATTCTTTAAGAAAATTCTAAAGAAGCATATATTAGGGTATCAAATCTTTCAAATGATACGATCAACAACTAATTTTGACTCAACATAACCTCTATTCATTATTTTTTCTCTAAGTCATGAAATACATTCTAATAGATACACTTTTGGTAGCATACGACTCTTAAGTATAAAGCTTCATTTTCTCTTATTTGATTAAGATCATTTTAGTCCAAATTCATGGAGTTCCAAATGCATATTTGGGAGGGAATGAATCTGTGAAAATAAATTGCCAACTTGCACTTATCTTAAACCTATAAATTTTGACTTTGTATCTTCAAGTTTTCCCATAAATAGATGCTTAAGCTAGGCATAGGAAGCATCTTGGTTTGAAATTAAGATCACTCTCTTTTGTTCTTCTCTTATTATTCATATTGTTATAATCTTGTTTTACCTTCAAAATAGTAGGAGTTTTATTTTTAAAGCTATGTTCATATTGTGTCCATATTTATTGTTCTTCTTCATCATATTTATTTAATCTTACATATTGCTAAGGTGAAAAAGTAAATCTCTTAGGGAAAAGAAAGATATAATCTAAATTCTATGTAGACTTCATTGTTTATGTCCTTTAATTATTGTTATATATGTGCTACTTAATTTTTTTAATCAATCTTAATTCTCTCCTTGTTAAGTGGTGGGTTTTGACTTATTGTAGTCAATCTTTGACGCAACAAATGCTTAATTTATTTTATACCAATTGTGCTAGAAAGGAATTTTGATTTATTGTCAACATAAGGTGGCACCATGAATGCTTGACCACATTTGTAAGTATTAGTATTATCAAAGAAGGTAATTAAGAAAACTAATCTAATCACATAAATAATTAATAATACACCTTTAATGATAAATTCTCCGATTGGAACTTTCATTGTGTGTAGATTCCAATTGAGTGATAAAAGAGCTTGACTAGTTCAAATTAATAAAGTCTTTGATCTTCTAAGTACTCTCCTTAATCAAATCAGGTCTAAGAGTAGCATGTTCTTTAGGTTCTGCCCAACACAAAGGCAATCTACACAACCTTCCATATATCACCTTATATGGAGCCATACCCACACTGGTCTGATAACTGTTATTGTAAGTAAATTCTACCAAAGAAAGATGATCATCCCAATTTCCACTAAAGTCCAGTATGTAACAATGTAGCATATCCTCAAGAATCTGAATGGTCTTTTCAAATTGGCTATCTGTCTCAAGATAGTGAACTGTACTGATATCTAACTCCATACTAAATGCTTTCTGCAAGGCTTTCCAAACTTTAGAAGTAAACGCTGGATCTTTGTTAGAAACTATACTTGAAAACATACCATGTAAGTGTATGATGCTCTCCGCATATAGTTTACTAAGCTTAGTGAGTGAGTAGTCAATCTAGATCAGTATAATGTGAGCACACTTCGTCAACCAATCGATTATCACCTAGACTGCATCGTTCTTCCTCAAGGTCTTTGGCAGATTAGCCACAAAATCTATTGTGATCTTGTCCTACTTCCATTCTGGATGGGTAACAGCTAAAGTGACCTAGCTAGCCTCTGATGCTCAACCTTGATTTATTAACAAGTCAAACACTTAGTTACAAAAATAGTCATATCCTTCTTCATATCTTTCTACCAAAACTGTCTCTTCAAGTCTTAGTACACCTTAATACTATCTGGATAAACTGCAAAATCTTGATTTGTGAGCCTCAGTTAGAATTATTTCTCGAAAATTAGGATCATTAGTTATAGCCAACTTCCCATTGAAAAGCAAAAACCTTCCCTATTTGTGCTCTAACCGTCTAATTGTTCAATATTCTGAAGCTGGTTCTAGATTGTCCTCAACTCCTGATCTTGCCACTGACTCTTCTAGATAATTTGGAGAAGTGATGGTGAAATCACATTATTATTCAAGAAAGCAACTCCTTTATGCTCAAAGTACTGCAAGTTGTAGTCATCAATCGCAACTGAGTTTTTCCAATCTTCAAACATCAGTGTAGCTAGTACACCATGAGATTTTTTACTCAGTGCATCAGCTACTACATTGGCCCTACCAAGGTAATACCATGGATCGAAGTCATAATTCTCCATATACTCAACCCATCTTTGCTGTCTCAAGTTCAAATCATTCTGAGTGAAGAGGTACTTCAAACTCTTGTGATCAGAGAGTATGTCGAACTTCACACCATACAAGTAATATCTCCAAATCTTCAGTGCAAAGATCATTAGTTATAAGCTCTAGATCATGGATGGGATAGTTCCTCTCATATGGCTTCAACTGATGAGAAGTATAAGCCATAACTCGACTATTCTACATCAAAACACATCCCAAACCCATTTTTGAAGCATCGATATAGACCACATAAGACTCATTACTATCAGGAATAGTAAGAACTAGTGCAGTCATCAAACTACTTTTCAGTATGATAAAAGCTTCTTCACTTTCGTGATCCCAAACAAACCTAACATCCTTCCTAGTCAACTTGGTCAAAGGCAAAGAAATTTTCAAGAAATCTTGTTCAAAATGACAGTAGTAGCCTGCCAAACCGAGAAAACTTCGTACCTCTATCACATTTCTCAGTCTTTTCCACTCTAGAACAACTTCTATCTTAGTAGGATCAACTTAAATACCACCATGAGAAATCACATAACCCAAAAATTTCACTTCTGACATCCAAAAGTCACACTTTGATTTCTTGGTGAATAACTGATGATCTCTCAAGGTCTCAAGTATTATCCCTAGATGTTCGGCATGCTCTTCTCGAGTCTTGGAATACACCAGGATGTCATTGATAAACGCAACCATAAAATGATCCAAAAACGGCCTAAAGCCCCGATTCATGAGATCCATAAAGGCTGCAGAGGCATTCATCAAACCAAATGATATCACTAAAAACTCAAAGTGACCATATCGAGTTCTAAATGTTATCTTAGGTATATCATCCTCTCTTATTTTCAACTGAAGATAATTGGATCTCAAATCAATCTTGGAGAAGAATCTTTGTACCACCGAGTTGGTCAAACAACTAATCTATCCTTGGTAAAGGATATTTGTTCTTCATTGTCAACTGATTCAACTTCTTATAATCTACACAAAGTCTTAACGAACTAATAGCTTTCTTTGCAAACAAGGCAGAAGCACTCTAAGGAAAAGTGCTACTACGAATGAACATTTTGAAAATCAGATCATCTAACTGTTCTCTCAATTCTTCCATCTCTGTAGGCACCATTTGATAGGATGGAATAGAAAATAACCGTGTTCTAGGAACTAGTTCAATATAGAACTCGATCTCCCTATCTAGTTGTAACCTTAGTAAGTCTTCAGAAAACATCTCCTAATACTCATACACTACTGGAATCCATAGGTCTTGATCGCCTATCCTCACCTCGCCGTCAATGGCAAATAAGTTCTCATAATACTCGAGTTTCTTCCTTCAACCTATGCATACTATTAAAACTAGACTAAGCTTCGACGAACTTATTCTAGCTTGATAGATAAAGGGAAAAAAAGTAACTCGCTTCATATGATAGTCCATAACAACTCGGTACTTAGACAACCAATCTATACTAAGTATTATATCATGTTGTCCCATCGGTAATACAATCAAATCAGCAAGCAACTTTCTTTCACAAACCTAACTCGACAAGACTTACACATTCTAAACACATCAACTACTCTTCCTATAGGTGTATCCAATGTCAATACATAATCCAATCCTAAAAATTCTAACCCCAATAGTTGAGAAAATAATAAAGATATGAATTAATGAGATGCACCAATATCAAACATAACATGCACCTAAGAGTGTGAAATAAGAATCATATCATTAACAACACCTCGGTCGATGTGATCCTGAGTGTCGTCAGCTCTAGTAAAAGTATAGGCTTAGCCAGTCACCTTCCATATCCCCTTGTTGCTTCTCCCCTTACTAGGATGACAACTGCTAGATCCTGGACCTCTACTACCATACCCACACCCATCTTGACTCCCTGAGGCATGAGAAGTCTAAATATTCTGAGTATAACCTTGAGGGTAGTACTAATGCTAATAAGACTGAGGGGAAGTAAAAGTCTGCAAAACACCATGTGACTGTTGTGGCCTTTCCTGGGTGTTCTGATAAGAAACAGAACATAACTGGCTATTATAAGAAATAGGAGATTTCTACAGATGATTAGGACATTCCTTCTTTCTATGACCAGACTGGCCACAAGCAAAATATCCTCCATATGAGCTAACTCTACCTCTCCCCAAAGAACCATTATTGTTCAAGCTTCCACTGTTCGGGATACTTTAGGCCGACCACTGTCCTTAGTTCCTTCTGGTGACTTTTCTGTCGCTACTTACACACTGGTTCCTTCTAGAATCAAATCCCTCTTCGATAGCTCTTGCCCACTGGGCAGCCACTATAATCTCAGGAAGAGTATGGAAAGTTTGAGTGCCAATTCTATTAAAAATATTCTGATTCAAATGACTTTGAAACTTGACAATTCGATACTTCTCACTCATACTCGGTCTAGGAGCAACACTGGCCAACTTAGTGAACTCTATTAGGTACTCATTCACGATTCTACTACCTTAAATCAAAGTCCCAAATCAACTAACCACTTCATCCTGTTGGACCTTATTAGCATATTGGGCCTTAAAAATCCTTTCAAATTCTTCCCAAGTTAGACCTACCATATCTTACATCCATTCTACTATCTCCCACTAGCGAATGGCACTCCTCATCAAACGGGTAACATCAAACACTACCTAAAATGCCAACGGAGTACCAAGGGCCCGAAAATACCTCTCTATCTTGTGCAACTAAGCAATTATAGTGAGAACTACTAGTCTTCCATCAAAGAACCCTAGCTAGAGACGTATGAACTGCTGGAGATCAGACTGATCCAACTAAGATTCCCATAGAGCTAGAGACTAAAAGTCTAGATTATTCATCTAGGAGAATTCATAAATACATTGCCTTAATTAAATGAGTGAAATCTGGATGAGGAGGAGGTTCGGTACCCGACTGGTGCCTCGAAACTTTGCTTGGAGCCATCCTTAAGAGTCTGAAATAATATGCCAAGATGTTAGTAAGATGATGATACATGCTTTTTATAAAAATAAATTCAATCTAGTTTAATAATGATACGTTCGAGCTGTTAAACTCAAACTCTGATACCATAATTTTTGTCACGACCCAAAACCCGAGCTAATGGCAGAAGGGGAACTTTACTAAGATGAGAAATTTCTTGATTATTTGAAAAATATCTTAAAAGATTTAGTTTTATAAAATAGTCCATTTAAATAAAATATTTATGATTGTATCTTGTGAACAAAATATTTATAATTGTATCTTGTGAACCTTTCACAATTCGTATACACTATTAAATATAGATCGAATAATAATTAAAAAAATACATGGTTCAAAAACAAAGTTCAAGCATCATCATCATCATCCACAATGAATATTAAAAAAAATTGAAATGGCATACATAAATTCACAAACTTAATAGAAAGCAGTAATCTTGGTTCAATGCTAATACAAAATCCAAACACTCTAAACGCCACAATAACAGGCTCTAAGCATTACCAAGATAATGTGTTACAATCACAAATAGCCTCTTAATCCTCTTGATCACCAAAATCGCACTAAGCACCACCTGAGAAAGGAGGATAGGAGGTGAGCATAAAATGTCCAGTAGGAAAGTAGTTATCTCGATTGAAAATATATTAGTAATGGAAAGTTCCTCATGGTCAATTTAAATCCAAAACATACATATATATAATCCAAACCCACAATCCATATGTATATGTGTAAATAAAACAGTAGGTAAAACTATCCAATTCATATGCACATGACATAAATTAACCTATATCCATGAGTTCTCATCCTCTTATATGTGAAAATCCAGGATGATGGCACTAAGTATACTTAGTAGCCTACCTGAAACTTAAGTTCATACCCAGAGGAGACACCCATATTTCGCTTACCAAACAAGGATGGACAATTGAATTGCATACACCTGCCAAATGAGAAGGTAATTAGAAGAAATAAACCCATCACAGATTTACATACTCTACACTGATGGTGGGGCATGTAGCGCCACACTGTAAGCGCATGATACTTACATGGTACTCATGTATGATCCTATGACACGTGCAATACAGAACTAAAATGTGAAACATATTGTATTCTGATTTTTCAATAAAATAAGCATATTAGGTTTTATAGAAAAACAGACAGCATAACAACCCTATTTTGATATACCCAAAAACACTCAGAAATATTCTAGAGAAATACAAGATATATCATACATTCAAATTCCATTACAGATATTAAATAGTTCTAAAATCACATTTGTCATCATGTATTGCAGAAAATAAGTTTTATTCAAAATGGTATAAAACATAAGTAATTAAACCCATACCTCATTAGAATAGCGATACCATACTATTGGATGCTCAACATATTATTGGACGATCGCTCAGAGAGTCGGGAACTAATTCTAAGCCCTCGATCATTTTCTTGTGAAAAGCTAACTTCTCAATAGACCTTCAATTCCACAAACGGACATTTCACTGAATTTCTAGCACCAAAATAAATAGGGTAGACATATAATTCATCCAATTTGGGTCTAGGCCCACATCAAAATAATGGCACACAAAACGAGGTAAATATCAGCAATCTGATTTTATTTTTTATATCGGTCACTAAATATAGTCAATATATATCAATTTTCTCTATTTTCCGAGTAAATTCCAAAAATGACATCAAAAACACAATCCAATGATCCGATCAAAAAGTCAAATCTTAAATCTCAAAGCTTAAACTACTCAACAATGGCAACTTTTGATCCAGACAAAATAGAGCCATGAAATAGATATCTGAAGATTTCTCTCGACGATACGAATCCAAGAACCAAAGAATACCCCTTGAAAAAGTCCTAACATGGGATTATGCAATTTTAAACAAAATTTCAAAATAGTCTCACAACTTTCAAATCCTTTCAATTTAGTCCGCATAGAAATTGCACTATAGTCCTCGCATCTTAAAATTTTTGCAACTTAATCCCTCCATTATTAAATCCAAAAATTAACAAAATGGCCATTTTTCCCTTTGAAAATCTGGTATTTTACAATAATTTTTTAGGAGTTTTTGGTTGTCACGAAGTTTTTGATTATATGTGAAAGTTGTTTTGACATTCTTAAATATATCATTTTTGAAAAAAAAAAAATTCAAAAGAAATCATTTTGACCCAAATTATTCTTAACAATGTCATTTTCTCTTAGGGTTGTGAAAAATTCGTAAGTGCACGATGACCCTTGCTAAGATTGATTAATTAAAATTTCCTACTAAGGAAATTAAATTAACCCTAATTCGAGTGTACAGGTAGTACGGAGTACTAGATCTGACTGCCTGACAAAAGACAAGTTGCAGATGACTGGCGCGGGCCCACTTGTCTACTACTCCTAGCCGCACCAATCTCCTTTCCCGCATGTGAACGACACGTGCTCCTAAAATGCGCTCAATGTTGATCTAACAGTTGAAATTCGTGCTTGGCTTCTCTTTTTTACTCGCGCCAGTGAGCTTCACTTTAACCTCCTTTTTTTTCCCAAGGAAAATAAAAGAATTTCGGTTTATCTTCATTCAACACCTAAATAAAACAAAATTCAAATTAAATTAGACCTAAATCAAATAAACTTTCCTAATTAAATAAAATAAAACCAAATGAAAGTAAAATAAAATAAAATAACTTAAATTATTTAAAATCAAAACTAAAATTACATAAAATACTTATTTTAAGTGAATAAAAGAGCACAAATTCCTCAATTTTATAGAGTTATCAATTAGTTTTTGGGATAATATCATAATTATATGTACAATGTAAACCTTGCATTTTATATATTATAAATATTAACCCAATAAAAAAAAAGAATAATAATTAATAATAACAAAAAATTATGTAAATTTTTTAAAGGGAAAAAATCACTCGTTCCCCACGAGTCCAGACTTCTTCCTCCCGAATCTTCATCTTCCTTAACACGACAAACCAATATAACAAGATTTCATATAAAATCCTTTCGTCAATTAAACAATTAATTACAATAATTAAGCAACCCAATAAAAAGCAAAGAGTAATACTAAGTACACTAAAAATTTATATCAAAAATGATAAAACATCCATTTAGTGTGAGCTCCCTTTAAATAAAATAATAGTTAAAATTGAGAACATATTATTGATATAAGCTTTTTGTGCAGTTTTTAGTGTTCCACTCGTTGCTCAAGAATAAAAAATCCAACAAAAAAAATTCCATCTCTCGGGGAGAGAGAGAAAGCTCAAAACTAGAATATTGTACCTATTAACTCACCAATTAGATCTAAAATCAGCGATAGAAAGAAGAAAAAAAAAAAAAAAAAAAAAAAAAAAAAAAAACCAAAAGAGTCTTGTAGAGACGTAAATCAATTCATCAAATTGTTGCGGAGAGTGGGTTTGAGAGACGAAGAAGTGGTCGCGATGAAGATCGACTCTTCCTTCTCCTTTATTATTATGGGTGTTGTGCATACATATTATATACTTTACTTTGGATCTGGATATTTTGTAGATACTCCATGACATTGGTTGTGCTGTCTGGTTCACGGTGTGACGATGAGCGGTGATGACGTTTTTGATGCCAAGGAGACAGAGCGAAGACAAACGACGGCGAGGAGACACGGTGACAACGTACAACCATGATGAATAGCTACAAGTGAAACCCAGCACAGAGACGAAGAGCTGGAAAAATATCGCGTCTTTTCTCTTATGTGGGTGGGTCAGTCTTTTAGATATTGGGTGATATGAAATCATTTATTTTGCTGGATTTCATTTTAACCCTGAGCAAGGGGACGTGTGTGTAAAGGGATGTGATTCCCTGAGCGATCACTTTACTGCGTGTTAAAAAGCCATAGGAATATATCAAAATACCCATTTTATCTAAAGATTACTTTATACTAAATAGCCTTTTAATATATTTAGCAGTTTTAAACATTAGCAATTTTGTTCATTATTTAGTAATTAAACTATTATTTATGATATTTTTAGGAGTTTTCATGGTCAAAAAATTCTTGACTATTGGTCAAAATGTTCTTGAAATTCCTGAAATTGTCATTTTCAAAAAAATTTACAAAATGTCATTTTCGCCTAAATTAGTCCTATTTATATCATTTTCTCTTAACATATTTAGTAGGTTTTTAGCATTAGCAATTTTGTTAATTATCTAGCTTGACTTTTTTCTATCCATAAATAATTAAGTTTTTTGTTATAATTGAAAAATAAGATGATTTTTTTTTAAGCAAAGGAAGGGGAGATTTGAACTCTTAACAATTAGGTTAAGTCTAGGATCACAATATAATAAAATTACTAACTTAACCATAATATTAATTATTATGTGGATTTTTGTCCCTGAACTAGCATGCACCACGTACTTTCGAATGATTTTTTTTTAAAAAAAATAAAAACTCAGATTTATTGTACATGTGATTCGTATAATTTTGAAAAAACTATAAATAGACTTTTCACCAAAATCTTGTTGGATGCTAGTGTGATACCTGTTAAATCTCTTCTAAAATTAGTATTAATATGACATGTAGTTGAGAAAATGAAGTAGATAGAGTAATGTACTTCTTGGGAAATAAAGAGAAAAAAAGAGGAGGATTGTATGAAATGACAAGTAGAATTTTGAAGAAATATAATAGCTAACATTTTGTGGTAGAAAAATATATTATTTATAGTGATCTTCTAGTCCCGAGTTTGTTAGGATTAGTAGCCATGTGCCTCATAAATAATGAAAAATGTCTCACTTGCTATTTGCACGGACGCGGATCGGTAAGAATCCACGTGTTGTATCTAGCGTGTGCTGCATCTTGAGCTCAACTATAGAATATACTTTTTGGGATATTACATGTAATGGAATCGTTTCTGCCTGTCGTAGTGGTCGCGTAGTTCCTCCCAATTGATGGTGATCGGACATATTCGTACTGTTTGCTTGGATTGGATAGAGCATGGTCACCAGTGGTATGTGTGACTGCTTGTTGTAGAGCAGGGCCACCGTCTATACGTCCACGCGGCCTCTATTCGGAAAATCCGACCTGGGTTTGGGTGGGAGTTTGGTGTTAATAACAAAATGACAAGTCATTTTGTGTTTTGTGTTGTGTTCATATGCCATATTTACTCTTGCTATTGGTCAGGAAAATTACCCAATGTATACAAAAGAATGGGACCACTCTTTCATCATTGATGCGTTTTCGAGGGAGGCTTTTCATTTTTTTCCCTTCATAATTATCTTTTGTTATTTTTATTCTTGTTTTTATTGTCAAAAGATCAATTTTCAAAGAAAAAGATGCTCGCAGTTTTTTAACAAAACAATATTTGCTCAAGTGGCCAAAATCCTATCGACCCATCTACTTAACATATTTGGCAGTTTTCAGCAGTATAGCAATTTCGAACCACGTGTAACACCTATAGTCAGATACTATAAATTAATAGACATACACACGAGCCTATGGCCACTACCTAAAGAGATAAGATAACGCAAATCCAATTAAAGCTATGGCGATTTAAGAAGAAGAAAATGGCCAGCAAATGTGGTTCAGGACAGCTGCATTTCGTGCTAGTCCATGGGGCTGGCCATGGAGCTTGGTGCTGGTACAAGATTCGGCTTCTTCTAGAAGGTGCTGGACACAAGGTCACGTGCATCGACCTCAAGTGCTCAGGCATCGATCCCACTGATTACAATACCGTCTTCACTTTCGCCGAATACAATGAGCCTCTTACCACTTTCATGTCCTCCCTCGCCACCAATGAAAAGGTCCTAAATTAGTACTTATAATAATATTCATGGTTAATTATGATCATACCATATAATATTACATCTGATATGAATTTCATGTAAATTAATTATAATGTTTTTTTAGGTGGTATTGGTGGGTCACAGCGCAGGGGGTCGTAATGTTACAAATACCGCATACAAGTTCCCCGATAAAGTCCATTTGGCCATCTATGTAGCAGCAATGATGCTGAAATTTCCTTTCGGCCTTTCTAGGACGGCTGAGGATAGCAAGGAAGTCGACAACGTAAGATCACACTTTTTTTTTTTCGGGGGGCTTTTAATTTAATTTTTTGGCACTAAATGTGTCTGACTTCTTTACTTGGTGAATATTTAGTCCCTAAAAAAAACATTCAAAAATCTCTTGAATGTTACCACTGAAAAAAATAAAATAAAAAAAAAATCAAACTTGAGATGAGGTTAATTTATTCAAATGAACGATAATCTAGAAGCAAAAAGGCAAAGATACTTGAACCTAACTGGCAACTGATAATGTGTAAGCAGGTTTCAAAGATCGTCGGAATTAACTTTGTTTGTGAATCAATTTTATTTGTTGATTGAGATTGCCCTTCTTAGTTAATTGTCTTTTATTAATTTAGTATGCATTATGAGAACAAAGAACATATATTTTTGCACAAGCATGCGTGTGTACATTTTGCACTGTTATAATTAATTGCTGTTAAACTTTACCTCCAAATATCCAATAATAATAAGTAATGCCTTATCAGTGCTACAATAACATATCTCTATTTATGAATAGATAATTTTAATTAATAAAATGAATTCTACGTGAGTTCTATCTGAATTATAATTATAATTTATTAATGATACATTATATATATAGTACTATATATGCTACTTTATACCATTGCTATCCATAGTGTTATTCATAGTATTCTATAAAAATAAATGTTTTGCATATATATATATATATATATTCAATCTTACCAATACATATGTATTATCATATATTATTGTTAAGTTGAAATCTAATTATTTATATGACTGAAATATATATATATATATATATATATATATATATATATATATATTAGGTTTCTATTATTTCTAAGATCGAGCAGGTCCTGCTGGGAGACAAGCATGCCTATGAGTTTATAAACGGAATCAAAGGTCTCCCCTTCCCAACCGGCATCATTGTTAAGCCTGAACTTCAGCGCAAAGTTTTGTACAATTTGAGCCCTATTGAGGTACGTCTTAGGCACCGAAATTAAATAAGCATAGTAAGTTGCAAATTAAAAATAATAATAATAATAATAATAACTCATTTACAGGTTTCAATTATCTCATGAAAGTAATAATTCGAGTGGTGAATTCTCACGTGGATCGGTAGATTAGCTGTGTTATAGCCTAAGATAAATTGTTGATTAAGTAGTTAAAATTTGATCATCTAATATTCATATGGTAATTAAAGCTAGCATGCATGTAACAAAATATCATGTAACCACAGTAGTACATATATATAATATTAGTCTTCGAAGTTAAATTAGGATCATGGTGGCTGTTATAAGCATCTCCTTATATTAATGAATTAGTACCTGATGATCTCAGGACGCCACACTGGCTTCGATGCTGCTGAGGCCAACACCAGTATGGGCTCTTCTAAACCTCGAATCGGAGAAACAAGCCGAATTCAGCGTGCCTAGGGTGTATATCAAGACATGTAATGACGAACTGTTCAATCCAGTGTTGCAAGATGGTATGCTGCTTCTATGGAAACCAAACAAACTGCTCACTATTGAAAGTGATCACAGCCCATTTTTCTCCAACCCTGATGTGCTCTTCCAGCTTCTCACTGAAGCAGTGGCTTCCATTACGATATAAGACAGCCTTTTGAGACGTACGTTTAATTTGGGGGTTGGGACGTTTGTTTTGTTGTTTGGTTCTCTATATTGAGTCGTTTGAATTTTAATCAAGTTTGAAGACATGGGGCCTGAGAATAAAGACCTTGTAATAATTGTAGACTACTTTTCATTTTTCAAGTTCTAGAGTACAATTCTAAATCAGCGGATGCTGATCTAAGTGATCACGAAAAGAATAAAAGTAATAAGTCAATCCGGAATAAGATGTTTTTAGTAGTACTGTTTTAATTTCATCTGACTCTTTTTAAATAATTTTTTTTATAGCTAGATATTGTTATAAAAAATTTTAATGTTTTTTTCAAAGAGTGAGAGAGTGGAACTTCTGATTATGTTAATCACGGCAACTTAGCTAAGCCTGTGACGACGTTTGAATCTCTAGAGTAATTATTTCGCCCACCAATTAAAAGCAACCCAAAGCCAGCTCTTTTCCTTCCGTAACTTGGGGATGATGTTCTTGTCTTTTTAAAACCACTACGCCAATTTCCAGTTTTACTAGGGAGGCAACACTTTATCTCTCAATTTAACAAATATTCCTGTCGGATTTTTATTTATTTATTTATTGTTTAACTCTTCTGCTTGGACCATACGACTATGTATTATGACACAAGTTAATATATGATCATGTTATGTTAGAGTTCGTGTCCTGAATTTTATTTGTCCTAGTTCGAAAACTTCGCGGTACGATATATGTGGCATTTTTATAATTGGGAGAAATTTTGAGATCTATGGTGGAAGCGGAGAGATATGGGCCGTTTATTTTTCGTCCGTACACATATGTATTTTAGGGTTTTGAGATTATATATATTTTCGGCTGTAAAACTCTACCTTTTGTACCTTATTTTTCGACATAGTGAAATTTCCTCTTCTGCCAGTGGTTTTTCTCGATTAGCGTTTTCCACTTAAATCTGTGTGTTCTTATTTTTCATCTTTTTTTTTTGTCGATTATCGTTCGGTAATTCTTAATAAACTGGTATCAGAGCTTTAATCCAGGTTTGATTACGATAATGGCAACCATGAAGTATGATATTCTACTTTTGGATCGCAACACCAGATTTTCATTATGGCAGGTTAAGATGCGGGTTATCCTCGTGCAGTTGGATTTGGATGATACACTGTTAGAGATTAATGCAATGCCTTCATCGTTATCAATGGAGGAAAAGCAGCGAAGGGATCGAAAAGCCCTATCTCAGATTCAACTGCATCTGTCAAATCAGATATTACAAGACGTTTTGAATGAGAAAACTGCCGTGGCTTTGTGGTTGAAATTAGAGCAGCTGTGCATGACGAAAAGTCTAACTAACAAGCTGCATCAGAAGCAGCAACTGTATTCTCATCGTATGACAGAAGGTATGTCTCTAGAAGAGCACATAAATGTCCTTAAAGAAATTATTTCTGATCTAGAAGCTTTGGAGGTTAAATATGAGTCTGAGGATTTAGCGCTGATTTTGATGTGTTCGTTGCCCCTTTCCTATACGCCTTTTAGAGACACTATTTTATATAGTCGTGAATCCCTTACTCTGAGCGTGGCTTATGATTCTCTGCTCTCTAAGGAGAAGATGGATCAGATTGTTACAGGGACTGAGACTCAGGCAGAGGGTCTCGTTGCTAGAGGTAGAATGCATGAGAGGAATTCTGGGAGTGATAATAGAGGTAGATCGAAATCTAGAAATAAAAGAAAAACTTGCAATTATTGCAAGAAAAAGGGCCACATCAAATCTGAATGTTATAAGTTTCAGAACAAGAATAAGAAGGTTGCTCCTAATCACAAGGGAAAACAAACTGAAAATACCGGTGAAGCCAGTGTTGCTGAAAATGATATCAGTGATGGAGAGCTCTTAGTTGTTTCTGATGGCGATTCCAAACCATGTGATGACTGGATTCTCGATTCTAGTTGCACGTTTCATATGTGTCCTAATAGGGACTGGTTTTTGACATATGAAACGGTAGCCAAAGGTGCTATGTTAATGGGAAATAATGTGCCTTGTAAAGTTACTGGTATTGGAACAGTCAAAATTAAGATATTTGATGAAATTGTCAGGACTCTCAGTGGTGTGAGACATATTCCAGATTTAAAGAGAAATCTGATCTCTTTGAGTACTCTTGATTCAAAAGGGTACAAGTACACTGGTGAAGGTGGAGTTCTGAAGGTTTCCAGAGAAGCTCTTGTCGTGATGAAGGGCCAAAAAAGATCTGCCGAATTATATATCTTGTTAGGTTCTACAGTTACCGGTGAAGCAGCTATCTCTACTCTTTTGTTGTCAGATGACGAAGTCACTAGACTTTGGTATATGCGTCTTAGGCATATGAGTGAGAATGGCATGGCTGAATTGAGCAAAAGAGGACTTCTTGATGGGCAGAGTACTAGTAAACTGAAGTTCTGTGAGCATTGCATTTTTCGGAAGTAGAAGAGAGTCAGATTTACAAAAAGTATCCACAACACAAAGGGAACACTTGATTATATATATTCTGATCTCTGGGGATCATCTAGGGTACCTTCTAAAAGAGGTGCTAGATATTTGCTGATGATTATCGATGATTTCTCCAGAAAGCTTTAAGTGTTCTTCTTGAAGCATAAGAATGATGTGTTACCTACATTTAAGGAGTGGAAGACTATGATCAAGAAGCAGACAGAGAAGCAGATCAAATGTCTCCGCACTGATAATGGCTTGGAGTTTTTTTCTGATGAGTTTAATATTTTTTTCAAGTCAGAAGAAATCGTGAGGCATTTAACAGTTCGCCGTACTCCGCAACAAAATGATGTGGCAGAGCGTATGAATAGGATTTTGATGGAGAGAGTACATTGCATGCTCTCCAATGCTCATTTACCTAAGTCTTTTTGGGCAAAAACTGCCTCTACAGCCTGTTTTCTGATTAATAAATCTCCCTCAACTGCTATTGAGAAAAAGACTCCAGAAGAGGTATGGTCTGGTACTCCTGCTAATTATTCTGATTTTAAGATATTTGAGTGTCTTGCATATGCTCATGTTGATAATGGAAAGTTAGAACCAAGATCTATGAAGTGTATCTTTCTAGGCTATAAGCCTAGTGTTAAATGATATAAGCTATGGTATCCAGAAACTCGAAAGATTATAATGAGTAGAGATGTTATTTTTGATGAATCTGCTATGCTTCGTGATTTGTCTCTTAGAGATTCTAGTAGTAAATATCAGCAGAAATCAAAAACTCAAGTGGAGCTTGAGATTAGGTTAGAAACTACACCAGCATCTACATCTCAGTCAGTTTCCTCTACACTATTATCGCTACCACCAACGTCATCACAATATTTTATTACTAAAGATAGGCCTAAAAGAGACATTAGACCTCCATAAAGGTATGCTGAGGCCGATCTAGTTGTCTATGCTTTGAATGTGGCTGAAGGTATAGATTCTAGTGAAGAATCTTCTACCTATGCGGAGGCAGTTAGTTGTAATGACTCTGGGAAATGGATGATTGCCATGCAAGAGGAGATGGAATCACTTCATAAGAATAGCACATGGGACTTGGTAAAACTACCTAAAGATAAGAAAGCTATTCGCTACAAATGGGTCTACAAAAGGAAAGTAGGAACACCAGGAATTGAAGAATCCAGGTATAAGATGAGACTAGTTGCAAAGGGCTACAGTCAGGTTCCAGGCGTAGACTTTATAGATGTGTTTTCTCCAGTTATAAAGCATAGTTCAATTCGAGCTTTACTTGGTATTGTGGCTATGCATGATCTTGAGCTTGAGCAGTTAGATGTGAAGACAGTATTCTTACATGGAGAACTTGAAGAAAACATCTACATAGAACAGCCAGAGGGTTTTGTAGACTCAGGAAAGGAGGACTATGTGTGCTTATTGAAGAAGTCTCTGTTTGGCCTGAAACAGTCACCCAGATAGTGGTATAAGAGGTTTGATTCATTTATGACCACTCATGATTTCAAGAGAAGCAGCTATGATAGTTGTGTCTATTATAAGAGTACTGATAGGTCTTTTATATATCTACTCTTATACGTCGATGACATTTTGATAGCAACCAAGGATAAAGAAGAGATTAGAAAGGTTAAAAACCAGCTTAGTAAGGAGTTTGAGATGAAAGATTTAGGAGCAGCAAAGAAGATACTTGGAATGGAGATTCTGAGAAATATAAAGGCAGATAAATTGTACCTAAGTCAAAAAAGGTATATTGAGAAAGTTTTGTACAGATTTAATATGCAAAATGCTAAACATGTTAGTACTCCATTAGTAGCTCATTTCAGACTTTCATCTGCTTTATCTCCAAAATCAGATGATGAGATTGATAATATATCTCGAGTTCTATATTCTAGTGTAGTGGGATCTCTCATGTATGCTATGGTTTATTCTCGTCTAGATTTGTCATATGCAGTCAGCGCTGTTAGTAGATACATAGCGAATCTTGGTAAAGAATATTGGAAAGCAGTTCAGTGGATTTTTAAATACTTACATAGCTCTACTGATGCTTGTTTGCAATTTGGGAGAACTAGAAGTGGAGTCGTTAGATATGTTGATTCTGATTTTGCTGGAGACCTTGATAAGAGAAAATCTCTCACTGGATATATTTCACCATTAGTGATTGTACTATCAGTTGGAAAGCTACCTTACAGACTACTATTACATTGTCTACTACTGAGGCTGAATACATGGCTATTACTGAAGCGTGTAAGGAAGCTATTTGGTTGAAGGGACTATTTAGTGAACTCAGTGAAGGCTTACAATTGACTACAATATTTTGTGACAGTCAGAGTGCTATTTTTCTCACAAAAAATCAGATGTTTCATGAGAGGACCAAGCATATTGATGTGCAGTATCATTTTGTTTGTGATATTATTGCTCGAGGTGAAATAATTGTGAGCAAATTTAGTATTCATAATAATCCTGCTGATATGATGACTAAGACACTTCCTAGAGACAAGCTTAAGTATTACTTAGACTTGGTCGGTGTTACTTGCTGAGTTTTGCCTTCTTTGTGAAAGAGATGGAGAATATATTTTTTGTCGAAGATTAGAGTTATTCCTTAATTGGAATTCGTGTCGAGGTGGAGATTGTTAGAGTTCGTGACCTGAATTCTATTCGCCCTAGCTCGAAAACTTCGCAGTGTGATATATGTGACATTTTTGTAATTGGGAGAAATTTTGATATCTATGGCGGAAGCGGAGGGATATGGGCAGTTTGTCCGTATAATTTTCGTCCGCACACATATATATTTTAGGATTTTGAGATTATATATATTTTTGGCTGTAAAACTCTACCTTCTGTACCTTATTTTTCGACATAGTAAAATTTCCTCCTCTGCCAATGATTTTTTCCGATTAGAGATTTTCACTTAAATCTGTATGTTCTTGTTTTTCATCTTTTTTTTTGTCGATTATCGTTCGATAATTCTTAACATGTTAAATAGAATATATCTGCTAGAGAGAGCTCACAATCAAGACCAACTGGAATAAATTGAAATGATATCTAGAATAAGACGATGATATAAACCTTATTAGGACGAACGAAAAGGAATAATGTATTTAATTGCTTTATGATAATTATGTACACAATAATACCACCAAAACCACCTAGACAATAACGCCAGAACTCTTTGACAGCATAGCTACATAACAACTCTCAATTGATTATACAATGAAATATAATCTTTTTCCAATTATGTTCCTTTCCAAAACTAGTACCTCAGTTTGTCCGCTAAGCCTAGCTAGCTCTTCCTACAAGTACTATAGATTTTATCAAATGAGGGACAGATAGATATATATATATATATATATATATATGCTCAGAATATACTCAATCAAATTACTCGGTTATAGTTATATCAGTCCTCAAAATTTAGTCTACATTTGAATATTGTTTTTGTTTTATTCTAATATTCCATTAAAGTAATTCATCATTGAGATTATAAATGGCTAGACGCAGACTTATCCTTTTTCGTAACAAAGTTGAGTTTTGTATACGTAGTAATAGAAGCAGTTACTAAACGATGGAAAATTTCAAGCTCTTTGGTGGAAAACTTGGGTCGTTTTGCTTATCTTTGGTTATAGCTCTTCTACTTCGATATGCCAATGCCGAAAGTAGATCTCTACTCCTTCACTCTTTCTTTTTTTTTTTTTTTTTCCTTTCAAAAATTTTAATCGAAGAAGAATTTGACTTTATTATTAACGCATGTTTTCGTGCGTCGGCTTTCCAGATACGACTGAGCCAACCACGAATGTAAATTTTAGCGAAAACCAGAAATGGAGAAGTGTATACTTCTGCTTGAAAAATAAGGTAAGGAACAATATATATTATATTATACATATATATATATATATATGGTTGCCAATCCAATAGGTTTTTTTTTTTTCTTTACCTATAGGTAGGTATTTTTTTTTTACCCGTTGGATCACCATCTAATGGTGATCTAATGACTATAATAAAGTGTATAAAAAGACGTGCATCATTAATGTTCTTTATCTCTCTTACTTTTTACAATAAAAAAATGTGCATGCTAATTTATCATTGGCCAAATTGATACCTACCCATAGGTAAAAAAAAAAAATACTCACTGGATTGGTGTCCTATATATACATATATATATATATATATATATTTATAGGTTGCCAATCTAATAGGTATTTTTTTTCTTTACTTATGGGTAGGTTTTTTTTTTTTAGCCGTTGGATCACCATCTAATAGTGATCCAATGGCTATAATGAAGTGCATAAAAAGACGTGCATCATTAATGCTCTTTCTCTCTCTTATTTTTTATAATAAAAAAATGTGCATGCTAAATTTTCATTGGCCAAATTGATACCTATGCATAGGTAAAAAAAAAAAATACCTACTGAATTGGTGCCCATATTTATATATATACATTGGTGCCCTATATATATATTTATATATATACATGTATGGTTCAGCTACAATACCCCACCCAAATAATAAGGCACTACTACCTAAATAAAAAATGTTACATGTCTCATAAGCTAACCGCGAATGTAAATTTTCGCGAAAAACAGAAGTGGAGAAGTGTATACTTTCTTGAAAAATAAGGTAAAGAACTCTATATTATATATATATACACACATGTAGGGTTCAACTCCAATATCTACCCAAATAATAAGGCACTAGTGCCTAAAGTAAAATGTTACACATGGATAAAAAGCATATTTTGAAAATTGAGACATTTTTCGGAAAGAATGACCACCGAAAAACGTATCTATCCACTTTTTGCTTGGGATACTGGTGCCCAAATTTGCACCCAATATATACACGAGCATATATTGATGTCTATAATTTTTTGAGTTTTTTTAGTAAAATGAGAAGTGATTTTTTTTTTTTTTCCGTTTTCGAAGAATAAACCCATATATGTTTTTAAATGACAAAACTACTTTTATAGTGTAGTTTTTGGTTATTGAAGTTTAAGCAGATGATTTTGTCATGTATTACAGGAGACATAATTATTATCCATTACATAATCAAAAATACTGTGGCATTGAGTCTTCTATCAATTTTTTATAAAAATAATAATAATAAGGAAAAAAAAAAACGAAGAATGGAGGAGGAGTCCATCTATTTCGAAATTAAGAGGATTTCACAAGAAAATAATTTACGAGTATTAAAAATTAATTTTTCACGGACCGAACTGTCGTTCGTTCTAGGCACCGAATGGGCCATGCCAGCCCAAGGACGTTCTGACACCTGTGGGAAACCTGAGCGTGAGTCGGCTAGAGTTGGATGAGTACTGCAAGCCAGGAAACTGCGCAGATCACATTAGGAATAATGTGCTCAAGTGTATCTTTCTAGTCATGCGGAGCCACGACGAGATTGTGTTCAGGAACAATGCCACCCTAAGAGTCGTCAATGATACCATTACCCATGGATGCGCCACTAAATTTTCAGGTAATTAAACTTTCTTACTTTCTACTATTATTATAAGCTCTATCGTTTGACTTGTATCAATTGACACACTGAATCCGTTCAATTATATACTGAGTAAATCAGCTTTTATACTAAAAAAATATATTGATCATTTAGCCATTAATTTTTTTATAAAAAAAAAATGGACGTCTAGTTATTATAATGAAGTGCCAAAAAAATCGACCAATTTGTTAAAAGCCCTTATTATTATTATTATTATTAGGAATTGTTTCTTCCTGTTGCATATCAAATTGCAAATAGCAATTAATTATAATTATCTTCCCGTTGGAAAATATTTCAGATATTTATCTAGGCAATTCTTCACACAGCGGCGGAATAAAGGTTTACCAGAAGACGTACTTGTCACTTGGATCGGGATTATTGGTGTTTCTTGCCATCTTCAACAACTTGTGACAACTTTTCCACTAGTAACAACCTGATCATCTCAATATGATGGGAAGTGGTCAATAGGTCAAGCATATAATAAGTGGTAGGAGAGGATACTATTATGTTCTAAAATATTGGATACTCTTTTTTTGTTTATTTTCGTTTAATGTGTAAAACAGATCAATAATTATATATATAAATATATGCCTTGTCAGTTATATATGGTGGCGGAAGGAACTCTTGTGTTTAAATAGGAGAAACTTATAATTGTTTCAAGTTATAGCTGAAAGCAAACCACCGGGTTGGCAAGTCGAAAGTAAATAGTAAAGAAAAAGACTAAAACAAAAGTCATGAAATGATAATAAACCACGGGTGTGTCCATGAAGATGAAGGGGACTGAGCCAGATCATGTCCCAGCATTCCTACGACCAACACGAGCTTGAAAACCAGCTTTAATAGGGGCAACTGTTCGTGGAGAACCGCACTGCATGAATTTACAAACATGAGATAAGCAACGTTACACGAAAAGAGTAACCCCATGATAAAATACGTAGCATTCTAAAGAGGTAATTTTTGTGACAAATTCCAACACCCTTATTAGGATTAGTTTCTTAAAGGATAATAACCAAGGCAACAGCAAGGCTAAAAAGGCCATAAAAGACCAGGTTACTCTTATCAATGATGAAGACAAACCGACAATTAACGCTAAAATCATCAGAAGACACATAAGTCCAACATTTGGCCTACTCACTAGAAGTTGCAAAGTGTATCTGGGAGCACAAATGAAGATGTTTACCTTCTCACATCTAAGATAGATGAGACGATTCTCCTTTGAAAGTCTTGTGTCAGAGCTTTAGTATTCATTGCAGGAGACATACTCATCTGAAAGAAGCAGCAGCGCGCGTTTAACAAAAAGTTCCAAAAGCTTGGCAAAAGAAAATTAGGAAAAAAAAAAATCCGATATATTTTTTTCCATCTTTCCTCGGAAGCACAAGAAATATTTAGTTTGCCTGATCTATATAATATCAATTATAAACCACAAAATTCACCAAACCACTAAAAAAGGTACTTACTCATATAACGCCTTATGATTCCTTCAAAACTCCTGGGAGCATATCTCCCCTTTACAACTAATCTTTGCTGTCCATCAAGTGATCCGTTTGTCCCCAGTTCAGCCAGCCAGAAACTCATGACATGATCTGGCTTCCGATGCATTCTAAATTTTGATCAAGTTAAAAGTAAGGACTACATGAGAGAACACAATAGATAACACCAAAAACTATCTTTGAAAGAATGTAACATAAAAAATTTCCTGTCACTACTCAAAGTTCAAAGAAACACAAAAGCAATTATGTAGAACCAGATTATGAAATAGATCAGTAACCACATAAGGAAATGATCAGTCGCAAGAACTATCGACACGAAAATAAATTTCAAAGAAGATAACTCTTTCGTGATCTGACAACAAACAAATGTACTATATCTCTTTCCTCAATCTAAAATTTTGTTTTAGAGGGGGGAGGGGAAACGAATATAGATTGTATAAGTATGGCAAACTAACAGAGGCAAAACCCAATGCAAAATAGTCGGGGGGAGAGAACACATTACTAAATATGGGGATAATAGGTGCACATAATGTTAGTCATGTAGTTGAAGAACAAGCCATCTATACCACCTGCAGGCACATATCAACAGAATGCAATTTCCTTTACATGTGTCAATTGTGATCAGTCTTAAGATTATCTGATGGTGGAAACAACAAACTGATATGAATAACAAGATAGCAACAAAAAGCAGAAAGATAAAACAGTTATCAAAGTTTATTTTTTAATCTCAACTTACAGAAACAGATCTTCCGAAGGCTATACTTAGTAAGGAGAAGCAATTTACAAAGTTCTAAAGATAACCAAAAAGGAAGTCCCTAAATCAGACTTGAAAATATCCAGAACAAACCCTACATTATTAATGATAGGATGATATAACAATATTCAACCACGAGAAGATCATTGGCAAAGTTGAGAAGATGACATCCTCAAAGATGATAAAGAAAATAAACAGTCGCACAGATTGACAATGCTCATGAAGGGAATGCAATAAATAATTTTTTTTTTCTAGGTCAAAGTCGGGGACAGCATATTTTTGATGCAATAATGCAGACTTTATTGGATTGATAAGGCAAGGGAATTGAATCATACGTCTTGCAGATATCCATGAAATTCACAGAGAAAGTTTTATTTGTTCCTTCACGAAGAACTTGTGGAGGCCTCATAACAATCCTACGTGTAAAAACCCGGAATTTTCGAGGGTAATTTGGATATTTTACCAATTTTCCGGATAAAATATTGTGGGGACTAATTTGCAAAAGTTTTGTTCAGATGGACTAAATTGTAAATTTTGGGGGACTAGATTGATAGATATTTGAAATTTTGGGGACTTATGTGCAATTTTTGAAAAATTACACAGCCCAATAAAGAGGCTTTCAAATTTGTCTGTAAACTTATGCATGCCATTCTGGTATTGGACATCTGTTGTGAATGATGATGATGATGGGTTTTGAAATTTATTTCATGTTTTTAAGTAATTGTTCAATTTATGTTTGGTGGTGTATACGAACTGTGGGAGTGGTTCACGGGATGGAATTCCGAACATTTTATTTAAATGGACTGTTTTTATAAAAACAAGTACTTTTGACACTTTTCAAACAAATTAAGGAATTTCCCACCTTTGTGAAATTCCTCTTCTGCCACTAGCCCGGGTTTTGGGTCGTGACAGAAATTTTTGGTATCAGAGCTTTGAGTTCAACAGCTCGGACGTATCACCATTAAACTAGATTGAAGTTGATTTTTATGACAATCATTCATCATTATCACACAAACAGTTTGGCATATTGTTTCAGACTTTAAGGATGCCTCCTAGAAGAGTTCCGAGGCACCAGCCGGATGCCGAACCTCCTCGTCTGGATTTCACTCATCTGATCGAGGCAATGCAGCAGGCATTTGTCCAGATGAGCAATCCAGACTATCAGCCTCCAGCTCCGAGGGAACGTCAGTTGGATCAGGCTGATCACCTTCAACGATTTATGCGTCTCCAGCCAGGGCAATTTGATGGTAGACCAGAAGCCCTCACGGCAATTGCTTGGTTGCGTGAGATAGAGAGGCACTTTCGAGCCCTTGGTACTCCGGTTGAGTTTTGGGCCGTGTTTGCTGTTACCCGTTTGATAGGGAGCGCCATTCGTTGGTGGGAAATAGTGGAATGGATGCAAGATGTAGTAGGCTTGACTTGGGAAGATTTTGAACGGATTTTCAAGGGCCAGTATGCCAATGAGGACCAACAGGATGAAGTTATGAACCGATTTGAGACTCTGACCCAAGGTAACAGAACGGTGAATGAGTACCTGATAGAGTTCACTGAGTTGGCGAGTATTGCTCTTGGACCAGGTACGAGTGAGAAGTACCGAGTTGCTAAGTTCCAGAGTCGTCTGAATCGGAACATTTTCAACAGAATTGGCACTTAGACTTTCCACACTCTTCTTGAGATTGCAGTGGCTACCCAGCGGGCAGAGGCCATCGAAGAAAGTTTGGATTCCAGGAGGAACCAACAAAGAGGAAATGACAGGAAAGCTACCAGAAGGAACCAGGGGCAGTGGTCAGCCCAGGGTACTCCGAGCAGTGACAGCTCAAACAGTAGTGGTTCTTCTGGGGGTGGCAGAGGTAGTCCGTATGGAGGATATTTTGTTTGTGGCCAGCAGGGTCATCGGAAGAAGGAGTGTCCCAACCGTCTGCTGAAAAATCTCCTCTTTCTCAGGGAGGACCGCAGAGGAGCCAGTCAGGTTCTGCTTCTTATCAGAACACTCAGGCAAGGCCGCAACAGTCACAGGGTGCTTTGCAGGCTTTTACTTCCCCTCAGCCCTATCAGCATCAGTACCGCCCTCAGGGTTTCACTCAGAACTTTTAGACTCCTCAGAATTCAGGGAGTCAGGGTGGGCGTGGTTTTGGCAGTAGTGGTCCAGGATCCAGCAGCAGCAATCCTGGCCAGGGAAGAGGCAACAAAGGGAAAGGAAAGGTGACTGGCCAAGCCTATGCTTTTACTGGGGCAGACGACACTCAGGATCGCACTGGTCGAGGTGTTGTTGACGGTATGATCCTTCTCTCACACTCTTAGGCACATGTTTTGTTTGATACTGGTGCATCTCATTCATTCATATCCTTATTGTTTGCTCAACTATTGGGGTTGAAATTTTCTGATTAGGATTATGTATTGTCGTTGGGTACACCTTTGGGAGGAATGGCCGACGTGTCTAGTGTGCGTAAGTCTTGTCGGGTTGTGATTGGCGATAGGAAGCTTCTTGCTGATTTGATTGTGTTGCCGATGGGACAGTATGACGTGATACTCGGTATGGATTGGTTGTCGAAGTATCGAGCCGTTGTGGACTGTCATAAGAAGCGGGTGACTCTTTTTCCTAGTGATGGATATCCTATTATCTATCAGGCTGGGATGAGTCCGTTGAAGCCTAGTCCTGTTCTGAAAGCGTGCATGGGTGAAAGAAAGAAACTTGAGTGTTATGGGAACTTGTTTGCCATGGATGGTAAGGTGAGGACAGACGATCAAGACCTATGGATTCCGGTGGTGTGTAAGTATTCGGAAGTGTTTCCTGAAGACTTACCGGGGTTACCACCTGATAGGGAGATCGAGTTCTGTATTGAACTAGTTCCTGGAGCTCAACCAGTTTCTATTCCAGCCTATCGCATGGCACCTACTGAGATGGAAGAATTAAGAGAACAATTGGACGATCTGCTTTCCAAGGGATTTATTTGCAGTAACACTTCTCCTTGGGGTACTCCTGTTTTGTTTGCGAAGAAAGCTGATGGTTTGTTGAGACTTTGTGTGGATTATCGAAAGTTGAACCAGTTGACAGTGAAGAATAGGTATCCTTTGCTAAGGATAGATGAGTTGTTTGATCAACTCGGTGGTTCAAGATTCTTCTCTAAGATCGATTTGAGATCCAGTTATCATCAGTTGAAGATAAGAGAGGATGATATACCGAAGACAGCATTCAGAACCCGATATGGTCACTTTGAGTTTCTGGTGATGCCATTTGGTTTAACAAATGCACCCGCAGCCTTCATGGATCACATGAATCGGATTTTCAGGCCCTTTTTGGATCGTTTTGTGGTCGTGTTCATTGACGATATCCTGGTGTCTTCTAAGACTCAAGAAGAGCATGCTGAACATCTGGGGATAATACTCAAGACCTTGAGAGATCATCAGTTGTACGCCAAGAAATCGAAGTGTGACTTTTGGATGTCAGAAGTGAAGTTCTTGGGTCATGTGATTTCTCACAGAAGTATTTCA
>JXTB01000037.1:1302280-1325472 GCA_002914805.1 Parasponia andersonii
AAGTAATTGTTCAATTTATGTTTGGTGGTGTATACGAACTGTGGGAGTGGTTCACGAGATGGAATTCCGAACATTTTATTTAAATGGACTGTTTTTATAAAAATAAGAACTTTTGACACTTTTCAAACAAATTAAGGAATTTCCCACCTTTGTGAAATTCCCCTTCTGCCACTAGTCCGGGTTTTGGATCGTGACACTACGCCTGTCCCCAGCCAGCTCCGGATTATTCTTTCGAAGGATGTTAAACACCCTACCTATAAGCTGCAGTCATACAACAGGATAAAAATTTTTAAACGGTTAATAAAGCAAGCACTGTTTATAGTCGTCAAAACACTGAACGGAAAACACATGTATACATGACCATACTTAAGAATGAATTGATAGGCAGCATGCAGATGAAGTGCGTTCATAGCTTGTGGTTCTACAAAACTTAATCCCAAGACTAGTCAAGCTTTAAACCCAGAAAAATAGAACAGAAATCAATCTTTAATGGAAGATGATGCAAAGATAATCTAGTTATGGATCATAACGTATGAGACATGTAAAAGAAAGCAACAAAGTGACCAAAGATAGCCTTCTAGCAACAGCCCAGATAAGCGGAAAAACATTCTGGATGAGCAATCTACTTAACGAACCAAGTGCACCTAAAATACTAGCATAAGGTAATTCAATTAAATATACTCTTCATAACATATGCCATTAAAAACAAAACAAAAAGTCACAATAACACTGGCATCAAGCACAATCCACAGCACACAATTACAGAGCTCTAGAAACAATTAACCAATAGCTATACCTCCTCGTATTCATAATCACGGTCACTCTCTCCCGAAGGATAACGTGAAGTTAGATTTCCTTCTCCTTTCTCATCACCTTCATTACCATCTAAACAGCCAACACACAGAATCTCAGAAATTCTATAGAAGAAGGTTTGAAGCAATCCATAAGTCAAAGACTTTTTAGGCAAAGAGCAAGTGTGCAATTCCTTACCTTCCAACTCTGCCCCTGCTGCATAATTACCATCCGCATCATTCAAAGTACCGCTTTCAGCATACAATCACAGCAAACTTGAAAAATGAATAGCTAGAAGGCAAAAAATAAATCATAACCGGAAACAAATCTCAAATTTCCCAATTCACAATATTCTGATAAGTGATAACTCACTGGCTTCTTCTTCTTCTTCTTCTTTTTATTAGAATCGAATGGGGCATTCTGCAAACGAAAAGAACCATCAGAAACAAGACATGTTGCTGTAGTTAAGTCATTATACTTTAGCCAAGACGTTTAAAGTCCTTACATACAGACTGCTGACAGTTTCCTAAGTCTCGAACTCGAATAATTTATCTACTAGACCCCATAGGCATACCGTAAAAACCCGGAATTTTCGAGAATAATTTGGACATTTTACCAATTTTTCGGATAAAATATTGTGGAGATTAATTTGTAAAAGTTTTGTACAAAGGGACTAAATTGTAAAATTTGGGGACTGTATTGATAGAGATTTAAAATTTTGGGAACTTATGTGCAATTTTTGAAAAATTACACAACCCTATAAGATTGGGCCACGTGGCCCTGCTCAACCAATCCTCTCTCTTCTTCTCTCTCTCTCTCCGAAACTCTCTTTCTCTCTCCTCTCTCGGCCGCACCACCGCCGAAGGCTGCAAGACTGCTGCTGGCCACCGTCCGCCCGCGCCACCGACCGGCGAAAGTCCCCCGTGCCGCGCCGAAGCTTCGCCGCCTGTCCCCGGTCGTCGCCGCCGCCTGTATCATCGGAAATCTCCAAGGAGACTGAATCGGTTTTTTCGTCACCGACGACGATTCCGGCCACCATTCGATCTCAAACCAGTCCCGTTGGATTCATATCATCGCAAGGATCATCAAAGTATATATATCTCAACTCTATTTTCCCGGATTGAAAGTTGCCATTTTTAGGCATTTCAAGTTTATGGTTGTTATTCTTGATCCGGCCATTGGATTGTATTGTTGACTGCATTTTTGGAATGTACTCAGAAAATAGAGAAGTTTGATATATATATTGTGTGGTTTGGTGATCGGTACGAAAATCGAGATCGGACGGTCAAGATTTTATCTCGTTTTATGTGCCATCGGTCCGGTGTGGGCCCGGACCCGAATTGGATAAATTATATGTCTAACCTAGCTATTTTGGGTGCTAAGAATTCAGTGAAGAGGTCCGTTTGTAGAATCGAAGTTCCGGTGAGAAAGTTAGTTTTTCGCAAAAGGACGATCGAGGGCTTGGAATTGGTTCCCGACCCTCCGAGCGATCGTCAACGACACCTTAAGGACTCAATAGCATGGTGTCGCTATTCTGTTGAGGTAGGGGTTTAGTTACCTTCGTTTTATACCGTTTTTGAGTTAAAACTTATTTTCTGCAGCATATAAGAACAAGTGTATTTTTAATGATTTAAATTATATGTGATGGAATCTGGTTATAAGATATATACTATACTGCTCTAGGAGTTTACTGTGTGCAGGTTATTTTGGGTATATCAAAAATAGGGCCGTTATACTGCCCATTTTTCTATAAAATCCTATTATGCATGTTTTATTGAAAAACCAGAGTACATTAGTTTTTACACTTCAATTCTGTATTGCACGTGTCATAGGATCATACATGAGCACCGAGTTAGCATCATGGGTTTTACAGTGTGACGCTGTGTGCCCCACCATCGGTGAAAGTCCGTAAACTCGTGCGAGATCTTGTTACTTCTGATTACCTCCCTATTTGGCAGGTGTAGGCAATTCGGTTACCCCTCCAGGTATGGTAGGCGACACATGGGTGTCCCCTCTGGGTATGGGCTTAGGTATCAGGCAGGCTGTTAGGTACACTTAGTGCCATCATCCTGGGTTTCCACAGATGAGAGAATGTGAGCTCATGGGTATGGGTTGATTTGTGTCATGTGCATATGGATTGATGATTTTGATTACACTGTTTTATATATATTGGCTCCCGGTTTGGATTATATATATATGTGTATGTATGTTTTGGATTTGAACTAACTATGCAGGAGATTCCGATCACTGAACTGTTTTTTCCCGAGGTAACTATTTTCCTACTAGGCATTGTATGCTCACCCCCTACTTTCCTCCTCAGGTGATGTCCAGTGCAATCTTGGTGATCAAGAGGAGTAAGAGGTCATCCTGATTGCAGTTCGTCTCTTGATAATGCTAGGAGTTTGTTGTCGTAGTCTTTGGACTATTTGGATTTTGTATTAGCGTTGAACCAAGATTATTGCTTTCTATTTTGTCTGCAAACTTATGTATATCATTCTGGTGTTTGACTTTTTGGTGGATGATGATGATGCTGGGTTTTGTATTTAATTTCACATTTTTAAGTAATTGTTCAATCTATGTTTGATGGTGTATACGAACTGCGGGAGTGGTTCATAGGATGGAATTCTAATTACTTTATTTAAATGGACCGTTTTTTATAAAAATTAAAACTTTTGACACTTTTCAAATAAATTAAGGAATTTTCCACTTTTGTGAAATTCTCCTTCTACCACTAGGCCAGGTTTTGGGTCGTGACACGTACTCTCAATCCTTTTATAATCCTTTTATAGTAATCTGTAATTTAACATCAATCGAAAACTCACTCAATTGACTGTAGAGTTTAATGAGTTACTGAAAGAACTCCTAGTATATAATTCAGAACCCAAGAAAACCCGACGAAAAAGAAAAAAGAAGAGTCATAGTTCTCAATAAAAATCAGGGACGGAGCTGGCAGCCCCCACCTCAATTTTTTTAATTTTCATTAAATTTATAGAAAATATTAACAAAATTTCTACAAAAACTTGAATAAAAAACTATTAAACACATCTAAAAATTTAAAAATCTGATAAAGACCCACAAGTCTACAATCAAATTTTTTTTACATTAGTTAATTAAAAACATCAAGCCCACTTAAAAATTAAATAATTTAATAAAGAAATATATGTATAAAAAATAAATAAAAATCTAAAAAAATTTGTCAAACACGCCCTCTCGTCTTGTTTTCATCGTAGACCACCACCAGGGCCATCACCATTATCAGTTTATCATCGTTTTCGTATAAGACCTCCATTTCTCTACTAAGTATAAGTACAGAGGACCAGGAGGGACAGAACTAGTGGACTATCGACTAGTCAACCACCATTTTTCATTTTTCTCCCCTTAATTTTAAAAGGAGTCTACTTATTCCATTTTTTAATTTATAATTTTATTTCTATTTAGACTTTAATATTTTACAATTATAAATTTATAGATGACTTGATGTCTGATGATATTTCTTTGCTAAATATATATTTTAGATTTTAGATATCAACTTACCTACTTGTGAAGTAAAAAAATGAAAAGGTTATATGTATCTGAAATTTTAAAATCATAACGATTGAATCTAGAGAATAATGAATCCTAAAATTAGTCTTGATTTCTAACTCTAACAGTTGGCATATTAACAACCTTAAATATTTCCTCAATTATTAAACAAAAATAAATTTTTTCTAAAAAAACTAAATAAAAATAAAATAAAAACGATAAAGAGTATGTTATAAATTGGCTAGACTCGCTGCATTGAATCTGGTCGTGTGGATATAAAAGAGACACAAAACATATGTCCTCCAAGACTAAATAATTAAATAGTCCTTTCTCTTTATTTATTCAACAAACTAACAAGTAGTTTTTATTAACTTTCCTAACAATTTTTTTTTTCGGAGATTCTAACAACTAGTTTTAAATATACTTGAATAGATATGGAAAGATATTTTAAAAGATTAAAATCCGACTTATCAAAATCTTTGGAGAAAAATGGAGATGCATTCAACAAATATAGATGTCAATCTTGTAGAACTTCGGACAAATCCAAGGCTGAGGATTCTAATTTTGAAGTATCATCCTAATATCCGTGACCAAATTCGTAGAACATATCTTAAAAAAGGTTCTTGTCAATCTTATGATCATGATTTTCTAACGACTGAATATGAAAACCTATTTAGAAAATTCAACAATGTTTAGTTTAAAAAGTATCCTAATTAGTTAGAATATAGCATAAAAAAAAAAAGATGTTTTATTTTATCTTTATTGTTATCTTTTTAAATCAAGTGTTCAAGCAGGTGGTGATTGTTTTGTTGGAGATATATTCTCAAATTAGAAAAAAGCTTTAGAAAATTTTTATGATCATGTACGAGGTCCTAATAGTGCTCATAACCAAGCTTGAAAGAAGTGTGAAGTCTTGATGAATGAAAGACAACATATTCAAAATATTCTCTCAAAGCATTCAAAACAGGTTCGTTGTGATTATCGAAGATGTTTAAATATATCAATTGATTGTGTTCGCTTTCTTTTAAGACAAGGCCTTACTTTTTGTGATCATAATGAATCCAATCATTCTAGCAACTAAGGTAACTTTCTTGAGCTTTTGCAATTTCTATCGAAACACAGTGAGGATATTAAAACTATTACATTAGAAAATGCTTTTAAGAACTTGAAATTAACATAATCTGATATTCAAAAGGAAATTGTAAGAGTTATAGCCATTGAAACCATTAATACTATTATCAAAGATATTAGTGATGCTTTATTTTCAATCTTAGTTGATGAATCTTGTGAAATTTCAATGAAAGAGCAAATGGATATTGTGTTTTGTTATGTGGATAAGAAAAGATATATAATTGAACATTTGATTAGGATTGTACATGTTGCTAGTACTACTACTTTATCTCTTAAATGTGTTATTGATAATCTTCTCTCTATACATGGACTAAGTATATATAGATTGTGCGGACAAGGTTATGATGGTACAAGTAATATACAAGGAGAGTTCAACGATCTGAAAACACTTATTTTGAAAGAAAATGCATCTGCTTTTTATGTGCATTGCTTTGCTCATCAATTACAGCTTACTCTTATAGTTGTGGCAAAGAAACATATTCAAGTAGCATCACTTTTTTGTTTAGTTACTAGTGTTGTAAATGTTGTTGGAACTTCTTTAAAGCATTGCGATATACTTCGACAAAAGCACGATGTCATAGTATTTGAATCACTCAAGAGTGGTGATATATCAAGTAGACGAAGTTTAAATCAACACAGTTCTCTTAAAAAACCAAGTGATACTCGTTGGGGATCACATTATGATACTTTTGCTAAGCTTGATTAACATATTTTCTTCGATAATTGATGTTCTTAAGATAATTGTAGATGATGGAATAAACAATAAACTCTGATCAAAGATATGAAGTAAATAATCTTTTAAAATCAATGTTGCCATTTGATTTCGTATTCACTTTACATTTGATGAGAATATTGTTGGGAATGACAAATAAGTTGTCAAAAGCTTTACAAAAGAAAGATCAAGATATTATAATTACTATAAATTTAGTCAAATTATGTAAGCAACGACTACAAATGATGAGGGACAATGAATGGGATTCTTTTTTTGAACAAGTTTTTACTTTTTGTAGAAAATATAATATAGTTGTTCCTAATATGAATGACATTTTTCTCGCTCGAGGTCGATCACGACGTAAAACTCATAAGATCATAAATTTACAACACTTTCGTGCGGAGTTATTTTATTCTATCATTGAAATGTAACTTCAGGAGTTAAATGATTACTTCAATGAGATAAATACAGACTTGCTTCTTTGTATGACATGTTTGTGTCTATATGATATATTTTCAACTTTTGACAAGAAAAAGTTAATTCACTTTGCTGAATATTATCCAAATGATTTTTTTACGGTAGAACTCGTAGAATTTGATGATCAGTTTGAAACATATATAATTGAAATATGTTCCAGTGAAAAATTCAGTGAATTGAAAAATATCGGTGATCTCGTACGGAAAATAGTTGAGACAAGAAGACATAATGTTTATCCTCTTATTTATCGACTCGTAACATTGACATTAATTCTAACAGCTGTTATTGTTATTATGGTGAGGATATTCTCTTCTCCGAATTTTTTAAAGAATTGACTACATAATAGAATGAATAATCAATAGATAAATTATAGTCTGCTTATTTATATTGAAAAAGATATTTTAATAATATTGATAATGAACTTATTCTAAACCCTTTCAAAGAATGAAAACACGCCGAGTACAATTGTAGTATTTATTTTTTCTTAATTATAATTACAATCCAGCCCTCTTGAGAGAAATCCTGACTTCATGCCTGATAAAAATCATTCTATTTACGAAACTGATACGCCCCCATAGTCATAATCGTTTTAATAACACAGAAAATCAATTTAGACAGCCTAGAAAATAGAAAAGAAATATTTACAAATACAAAATCTGAAATAAAGAAATAAACAAACAGAAAAAAACTTACCTGCCCCGACTCCTTAAAGTCCTCTTCTTCCGCAATTATTGCTGTAAAACGAGTAAACCATATATAAATCTGCCACTTTTCGCACCAAAACAACAAAATTTTTCTACAGCTATACTTTGTTTACATCCATATTGACAAGCTACTTTAATCTTCTTTATTTTTTTTTAATTTCTTTCATTCTGGGAATAAATATGTGACTGCTAGTGCAGGCATTGGCAAGCCAATTTTCCATTGTGAGCGGACTGAGCCAAGGTGGGGCAAGTCAGAGTGCGTGGAGCGTGAATGTGATCATGTACCGAGAAGTACGATAGATTTTCCGGACAGGACACTTTAAAATATCTGGTATGACAAATTTTTGGCTCGACTGTCCATGATAGTATAATTTTATATTATAGATTAAAACATGACTATAGTACGGGCTGCGTAAGAACATATTATAAGTCCCTTGGGAAGAAATCGAACATGGACAGAAACATGTACATATAATAATAATATCTTCACTTGGTATAGTAGGGAGGTAGCAATATTATTGAAATATACTTGAGAAAACGGAGACGAGATGATTCTATTTGTACGGTATAACACCAAAAGCACAGGGCATTGCCCCTACAAAAGCTAGGTAAACAGCCACAAAAAACCTCAGAAAAATTAACCATCGGATTATTCTCCATTCTCGGCTTCAAACCGATCGAAAGGGGTTTGTAATTAAGACAATCGGAACTAAATAAAAAATAAAAACAAAAAACAGAAAAAAAAAAAACCCCGTAATTTGCTACCGAACCATATGAACATAAAAGCCTAAGTATCAAAACTTTCAAAGAAAAACCACTAGAGAGAGAGAGAGAGCACGGTGAGAGAGAGAGAACTGTGATGTACTTACATGGGAATGGGAAAGTAAAAGATAGGTTTTGTGTAGCGGTGGTAGTGAGAGTGAGAGTGTGAGTGTGAGTGTGAGTCCGCCGAAGAGTTTTTGTATTGGCTTCTGTTTTGTCCGCTTTCTTCTTCTTCTTCTTATGTTTTTTTTTTCTGGAGTGAGTCCGCTTTCTTCTTTGGCTTTTGCAATTTATAGCTTTTCTTCCTGACCTTTTTCTTGGACTTGGGGTTTCTTTTTGGGTTTTTTTATTTTGGACTTGGGGTTTCTTTTTGGGTTTTTTTATTTTATTTTATTTTATTTTACTTTATTCTATTTTGGACTATTTGAATATGGGATTTACGTTTGAGGGGTTTACGTTTTCCTGTTAATCTTTTCTACTTTTTTTTTTCGTTTTTTTAAGGCTATATGTTTGGTAGAGACAAAAGAAAGCATAAGTAAAGTAAAATTTAGGAGAGAAAGAAAATCTGTAACATAAAAAAAAAAATTGTCTTTCTTCTATTATTATTTGGTATATAGAAAGAAAAAAAATTAATATATTTTTAAATAATTATTTTATCTTTTTTATTAAAATTTTAAAAGTAGTATACAAAATGAATTTAATAAATTTATTTTAAAATATGAGTAAAAATATTTTCTTCTCTTTTTCTTCTTCATTTTTGGGAGGAAAATATTTGGGTGAGTTCCACTATTTTATTTTCGCTCTACTCTATTTTTCTTTTTCTTTTTCTCTTCTACCAAACAACTAAAATATTTAGTTCCCTCTACTTTTCTATCAAAATTTTTCTTTCCACTCTATTTTCCTTTCTACTAAAGGTGACAATTCGGGCCGAGCCCAACATGCCGGCCCGCGGCCCGTTAGAGTGGCCCCCGGGCCGGGCCGGGCCGGCCCGGTATATTTAGGGCCCGGGCCAAGCCCAGCCCTATGGGTAGGGCCGGGCTGGGCCTGGGTATCGCGGCCCGGCCCATTTTTTTTTTTTTTTTTTTTGTTTTGGGCCCAGAATCTGGGCCCTGAAATTAAAAAAAAAAAAAAAAGAAAGGGCCCAGACGAGTTTTGGGCCCTTTGTTTTCAACGTTATAATTTCCAACGGTAACAAATGTTTTTTTTTTAAACTATTTTTTAAAATAAAAAAAAAATATTTTCTTACACTATAAATACCCTACACTCTCCACTCTTTTTTTACCCTTACAATTTTCAAATACTCTCTTATTTTCTCATTCTTTCTCTCTAAATCTCTAATTATATTCTCAATTTTATTTTTTTCTCTCTTATCTAACTACTATTTACTAATTATTAGTAATTATATTTTATAGTCTCCAAAGTCCAAACACTCCATAACTCATAAAGCTTAATTGAAGGTACGATTTAATTTATTTATTATAATTATCTTTTTAATTTATTTAATTTGTAGTATATTTAGTTGTTTACTATTATTACTAGTATAATAGTTAGTAGTTTGTAGTTACTAGTTAAGTAGTTAGTAACTTAGTAGTTCTACAAGACTTTGTTTTTAATTTTAATTCAATTGTAATTTTTTACAATTAAGATAGTAATTCATTAGTTTGTAGTTTGTAGAAAATTTATTAGAATATTATATTTTAAATTTCAATAAATTTTTAATTTTTAATAGTTTATAATTAAATTAGTAGTAGAAATTTTATTAAATATATTTTCAATTAATTTGTAATTTATAGTTATTTACAATAAAGTTAGTAGAAACTAGAATGTTTATTACAATATTAAATTTTTAATTTCAATTAATGTGTAGTAGTTTACAATTAAGTTAGTAGAAGTTTATTAGAAGATTATATTTTAAATTTCAATTTATTTGTAATTTATTATTGTTTACAATTAAGTTGGTAGAATATCTATATTTGTAATTTCGATTTATTTATAGTTGTGTATAATTTTAATATCTATATTTTTAATATAGGATATGGATATGTCAAAAAATATCCCTATTGATTTGGAATTGGATGACGACCAAATTCGCATAGCTGAAGAGAATGACCAAGTCCCCGAAATACAAACTAATCCAAATGCTAGTAGAAATTGTTCACAATTTCAAGATAGTTGTTCGCCGAGTGCAAGCACGACCTCCAAACGTGCAAGAACAACTTCCAATGTATGGGACCATTTCGATCCAGAATTCAAAGATGAGGCTGATGGTAAGAAGGCAAAAATGGCAAGATGTAAATATTGTAAGCAATTATTAACTGCTAAACCATCTAGCAGGACCGCTCATTTGAATAAACATAGTGATGCATGTGTCAAAAAACACAAAAATAACAAGGAGCCTACTCAATCAACTCTTCAACTCAACAAGGATGGTTCGGTAAGTTCTTGGAACTATGATCCTTTAGTAGATAGGGAATCTCTAGCACGTTTAATTGCTATAAAAGATTTACCATTAGGTTTTGGTGATTGCAATAGCTATGAAGATCATATTAAAAGATCTTATTATCCAAACTTTAAAAGAGTTTCTAGAAATACCACTAAGAGTGATTTGATTAAAGTTTATGAAAATATGCGTAAAGATTTAATATCTGAATTAACTTCATTAAACTTTTGTATTGCATTGACATCTGATATTTGGGGTGCTAATTCTAAACAAGATTATTTAAGTGTAGTTGCACATTATTTAGATTCTAGATGAATAATACAAAAAAGAATAATTAGTTTTTGAGTCGTTGATAATAAACATACTGCTGAAATTATTAGAGATAGAATTTTAAATGTTGTTGAAGAATATGACATAGCGAATCGCATTATCTCTATCACTTTAGATAATGCTACCGCAAATACAAAGGCCATAAAATTACTTAGCAATTTGGTAAGTTCATACACTGCAGGATTCTTACGTTGTGCATGTCACATCATCAACCTTATCGTCAAATTAGGTATAGATGTTATATGAGTATATATTGAAAATATCCGATCTGCTATTGCTTATATTCATGCTTCTAATCCACGCATTGCTGAATTTAAAAGATATTGCATAGCTCAAAGATTAAAACTAAGAAAATTCCAAGTTGACATGCCTGTAAGGTGGAATTCCACTTATTTAATGTTGAAAAATGCATTACCATATAAAATTCCAATTACTATATTTTACAATTCAAAAATAGGTTCATTAGTATTGAAAAATGAAGATTGGTTCATTTGTAAAAAATTTGTACAATTTTTAGACGCTTTTCATGAAGCTACTATTGCATTATCTGGTATTTATTATCCTACTTCTCCAATTATTTTACGTCATATTTTTTTTATTGCTGAAATGTTTTGTAAGGCAAGATGTGACCCTATATTTGAACCAATTACAACACGTATGCAAGAAGTATTTTTGAAATATTGGTTTCCAATTCCTTTATTATATTCATTTGCTTTTATTTTAGATCCTAGGAGTAAATTAAATGGTCTTTCTAATTTAATTAGCTACATTTCTATATGTTTTGAGATAGACTATACTACTGAATATATAAATGCTCGTGACAAATTTTTTGAAGTGTATAGTATATATGAGACTAAGTTTGGCAGTAATCAACAACAACACACTCCTCCACAAGAATCTGAAGAACAGTCAAAAAATAAGTCTTTTTGGAGCATGGTAGATTCTCGTCCTCAAGGGTATGGTCGTGGCTCATCATCAACATCATCAAGTTCAAGTCAACTACTACCACCAATAAATCCACAACAATCCTCTGATCTTACTCAATATATTGAGCTAGACTCTGACATCGACCCCAATGATGAGAACTTCAAAGTTTTGGAATGGTGGCATAAGCATCAACCAAGATTCCCGGTTCTTTCACAATTAGCCCGTGATGTTTTAACGATTCCGGTGTCCACGATTTCTTCAGAGTCTGCTTTTAATACGATTAAGATGATAGTAGATGAGCAGAGGACTTCGTTGGCTCCTGAAATGGTTGAGGTGTTAACATGTGTTAAAGATTGGGAAAAAGTGGCAGAGCGAAATCAAGACACTATTCGTATTTATAATGAAGAATTGGCCGAAAATTTCAATAACTTATATATGAATGATGATGATGAGTCATAAACTCATAAAGTCATAATTAATGATATACTAGTTTTTTCAAGTAATAATTTGAATTGTAATAAATGATCATCAATAAAATCAAATTTCAATATTTCAAATTTATTTGTTTGATTATTTTTCTTAATATCCTATTTAATTATTATTAATTTTTTAACAATACACAACATATGTAGTTTATGTTGTTAACTTTTTTAAATGAAAATTCAAATAAAAAGTTTAAATTTAACAGATTAAAAAAAAGTTGTTAAAAAAAATCAAATAATAGAAAAAAAAAACGGGCCGAGTACGGGCCGGCCCAGCCCAGCCCGGTTTTGGCCCGTCAAAAAGCCCGGCGGGCCAACGGGCCCGGGCCGGGCTATATTTTATTTTGACCAGGCCGAGCCGACCCGGCCCGCATTTTTTGACAGGCCGGCCCGGCCCGGCCCGGTCACCCCCTAAAGCTCGTGATGGGCGGGCTGGGCCGTCCCGGCCCGCCCATTTTGCCACCTCTACTTTCTACCAAACATAACCTAAGTATATAAATTCTCGTGAGGCGTCCAACCCAGGGAAACATTTTATTTTCTCGTCTGACGGTGTAAATTCTTGGCCTTCCGATTAAAAAGAGTGCTTGATTAAATGTTATTCCACAATAGTAATGCTGCACTTTCTCACACCGAATTCCATTTAATTCGTNCCTAAATCTTAACACTGTTTTTTTTTTTAACTATAACCTAAATCTAAACGCTTAAATCCTATTCCTCAAATTTAAACCAAAAATCAATACCCAACTTCATCCACCGAAACAGAGATTAATTTTTTGATGGCCTCCTTTGAATTTGGGAAAATATACAATTGAATATTTGAGAATCTGAGACGGGAGATTTTACAATTGAAGCCCCTATTTTTTCTTGAAATGTGTGGAAGGGAGAGAGAAAAAATTAACAAAGTAGCTTCTTATATTTGTATTATTGTTTTGCTTTTATATCACCTCATTAATCAATAAAATGACTAAAACATAATTTATTATTTAGAAAAAAAAAAAACCTCATTTTCACCTCTTTTTCTTTTTCTTTTTCAATTTACCAGAACATTCTCCTTCAAAATTCCCTTCTATGCTTTGCCTTATTATTTTCAAAAAATTTCTTTTTATGCGTAATTTATTTCCTTTAGTTTTAATTTTTTTTTGATAAGCTCTATAACTTTAAATTAAAATAGAAAAAATGAAATTTTTTTGCTTTATACCTAGTTTGCTTTGTTTTATTTTTCAATATCTTGTGTTTCATTTTATCATGTTAAATTTTTATTTCTCTCATAGTTTTTTTGTTTAATGATTTAATTTTTTTCATCCTAAAAATTAAAACTACTAATTTGATTTAGTTCATGAATTTGTAGGGAAGAAAGTTAACTTTAAAGGTTGTTTAGAATGCTTTTAATATGACTTTTGATTTTTATCATAACTTGTTTTTTATTTATTTTAGGAGTGCCTTAATAATCATGTGGGGTGCAAATATAGCTTCCCTTATGTACATTCATAGTTTTAATAATAAATTTACCTCTATTTAGAATTACTAAAAAGAAAAATTTAGAATTCAATACACCTATCATATTATATATAACACTAGCACCCAAGTAAGGAGAAAAAACATAAGCATATGAATTTGCTTAAATCCTAAAAAGAATTTATTTTTCCAAGTTTTAACTTCTGAAAAACAAACAAGGGCATTAGATTATTGCTAGTACCAAGGTCACATGATACTTTGTCAAACTCAGAACCACCAATAGTGCAAAAAATAGTGATTCTGAGGCAACTTCTTTTAAAGAGTTGCAATACGTTCTTCAATTAAGTTATTTACTAAAATAAGTTAATGAACTTAAAGTAACAATTCTTAGTTTAGAAAAATGAAAGATCAATTAAATTCCATAGTAAAATCTTAATTTTCTCAGAATAAGAATTTTATAGACAGTTAATTTTATCAGACAACATAACTAATCCATGCATAAGTTTATTTTTCTGAGAATATTGAAACAACAATTAATGCAGAAACTTGAAGTAACAATTTCTTGGTTAATAAAAATGAGGAATCAACTCAATTTTAATGTGAAATTTTATTTTTCTCAGAGTAAGAATTTTATAGGCAATTAATTTTGTCATAAAACATAATTGATCCCTACAATAGTATATTTTTTTAAGAAGATTGAACCAAGAATTGATGCAGAAACTTCAAGAAATAATTTCTTAGTTAATAAAAATGAGGGATCAACTCAATTCTAATATAAAATCTTAATTTTCTCAAAGTAAGAAATTTATTGGCAATTAATTTTGTCATAAGACATAATTGATCCCTGCAATAGTTTATTTTTCTGAGAAGATTAGATCAAGAATTGATGCAAAAACAATTTCGTACTTAATAAAAATGAGGGATCAACTCAATTCTAATATAGAATTTTAATTTTCTCAGAGTTAGAATTTTATAGACAACTAATTTTGTCATTAAATATAACTGATCCCAATAATAGTATATTTTTCTGAGAAGATTGGACCAAGAATTGATGCAGAAAGTTAAAGAAACAATTTCTTGGTTAATAAAAATGAGGGATCAACTCAATTCTAATGTAGAATCTTAATTTTCATAGAGTAAGAAGTTTATTGACAATTAATTTTGTCATAAAACATAATTAATCCCTGCAATAGTTTATTTTTCTGAGAAGATTGGTCCAAGAATTAATACAAAAACTTGAAAAAACAATTTCTTGCTCAATAAAAATGAGGGATCAACTCAATTCTACTGTAGAATCCTAATTTTCTCATAGCAAGAATTTTATAGACAATTAATTTTATCATATAACATAACTAATATATTCACTAATTTATTTTTCTGAGAAGATTATACTAAGAATTAATGTAGAATTGAACTTAAAATTAATGCAGAAACTTGAAGTAATAATTTCTTGGTTTTGAAAAATGAGGGATCAACTCAATTCTATTATGAAATCTTTATTTTCTCAAGTTAAAAATTTCATAGGCAATTAATTTTATTAGACAACAAAATTGATCCGTGCATTAGTTTATCTATGTGAGAAGATTGAACCAACAATGATGCAGAAACTTTAAGTAACAATTTCTTGGTTCATAAAAATGAGGGATCAACTCAATTCAAATATGGAATTCTAATTTCTCAAAATAAAAGTTTTATGGGCAATTAATTTTGTCAAAAAACAACTGATCCCTGCAGTAGCTTACTTTTTCTGAGAAGATTAAACCAACAGTTGATGCAAAAACTTGAAGTAACAATTTCATGGTTAATAAAAATGAGAAATCAACTCAATTTTAATGTGGATTCCTAATTTTCTTAGAGTAAGAATTTTATATGCAATTAATTTTTTCATACAACAAAACTGATTATTGTAATAATTTATTTTTCTGAGAAGATTGAACCGAGAATCGATATAGAAACTTGAGAAAATAATTTCTTGGTTTATAAAAATATAGGATCAACCCAATTCTAATGTGGAATCTTAATTTCTCAGAGTAAGAATTTTATAGGCAATTAATTTTATCATGCAACATAACTGATCTCTGCATTAATTTATTTTTCTGAGAAAATTGAACTAAGAATTGATGCAAAAACTTGAAGTAACAATTTCGTAGTTTAGAAAAATGAGGGAACAACTCAATTCAATTGTGGAATCTTAATTTTTTCAGAGTAAAAATTTTATAGGCAATTACTTTTACTAGACAACATAACTAATTCGTGCATTTATTTATTTTTCTGAGAAGATTGAACCAACAATTGATGCAGAAACTTGAAGTGACAATTTCTTGGTTAATAAAAATAAAGGATCAATTCAATTTTAATTTAGAATCCTAATTTTCTCGGAGTAAGAATTTTATATACAATTAATGTTGTCATATAACATGACTGATCCCTATAATATTATTTTTTTATGAGAAGATTCGACCAGAGTTGATGCAAAAACTTAAAGAAATAATTTCTTGGTTAATAAAAATGGGAGATCAACTCAATTCTAACGTAGAATCTTAATTTTTTTAGAGTAAAAAAATTATTAGCAATTAATTATGTCATTTAACATAACTGATCTCTCAATTAATTTTTTTTTTTTGAGAAGATTGGACTAAGAATTCGTGAGGAAACTTGAAGAAATAATTTTTTGGTTAATAAAAATAGGAGATCAACTCAATTCTAATGTGAAATCCTAATTTTCTTAGACGAAGAATTTTATAAACAGTTAATTTTGTCATAAAACATAATTAATCTCCTTGGAATAATGTATTTTTTTGAGAAGATTGGATCAAGAATTGATGCAGAAACATAAAGAAATAATTTTTTTGGTTAATAAAAAAATGGGATCAACTCAATTCTAATATGGAATTTTAATTTTCTCAGAGTTAGAATTTTATAGACAATTAATTTTGTCATAAATCGTAACTGATCCATGCAATAGTATATTTTTTTGAGGAGATTGGACCAAGAATTGATGCAGAAATATGAAGAAATAATTTATGATTTAATAAAAATAGGAGATCAACTCAATTTTAATGTGGAATCTTAATTTTCTCAGAGTAAAAATAAGTTATTAGCAATTAACATACAACATAACTAATCTCTACATTAATTTATTTTTCTAAAATTTAATTATTTTATGGCAAAATGTTTCACTTGGCAAAAGTTAGAGACCAAAGGGGTAATTTGTCCTATAATAAATGTGTACATCCCATCCTCTCACTCTACTCATCTAAAAAACAAAAATATAACAAAACGAACAAAACAAAATAAAATACTATCGTAAGTTTTGCAACAGAGAGATTCCACTTGTCAATGTGTTTTCAGAATAACACAAGGAAGATGAGTCTACCTATTCTTCAAAATTACACGAAAAAATTAATAATTGAGCCACAACACCACAATTAATAATTCATCAATTTTTTTATAAAAAAAAAAAAATTATACAGACAAAATTGAGTTTTCTTTACTCTTTTTTTCTTTTCCTTGTAGTCACATAAACTTTTCATCTTTTCCTCATTAGATGATGGTAATTATTTCTATACAATAGAATAATTTCCCAAATCCATGAGAATTTTGGGATTTTATAAATTTATAGTATTTTACTTTACTTTAGGTGTATTAATCATTTAATTTTAAAGAAATTTTGAATTAGGAATTGAACATGTATAAATACATATATATAGCTGATATATTTAAGTACTAAATAACTAGGATAATTGCTATTTTATGAACCGTAATCTCACATATATATTGGAGAGCAAGACAAAAAAAAAAAAAAAAAAACAAGCATGATGCGATTGATGGTAATTATTAAAAAAATAATGATAAAGTTTTTAAAAATAAAAAAAATATACAACAAAATGAGGAATGTATAAAGTAAAGAAACTGGTATATTTGGAATATAAGGAAAATATAATAAAAAATTAAAGTAATAAAATAAATATTTTTTGATTTGTAAAGAAAATGAATATATATATATATGGCGATCCAACGGCTAAAAAAAAAATACCTACCCATAGGTAAAGAAAAAAAATACCTATTGGATTGGCAACCTATATATATATATATATATATATATATATATATATATATATATATATATAGTCCATTTGTTGATGCATTTAGAATTTCTTTTTTTCCCTTTCCTGGATTTTTTTCCTCTTTTCATTTGGGCCTATTTAATGTCGACCCACCTCGTGGCATCTTGAGCTCGAGATTTTAAATTTTGGGCCAGGAAATTCAAGCTCCCCGGACACTATAAAAAGTGAGAATAAACTTGAACATCTTTAGTTCGCCGCAAAAGAAGGTATATAAGAATTTTTGGGGAGATCAGATTTGGGCTTCTAACATTTTTGCATATAAAAGACCAAAAGAATTACAAAAATAGGGAGGCTTTTTTCAAATTTTTGTATGATCTTTATTAGAAAAATATCACGTTAAATGTTTTTTGAAAAATATCATTTTGAAAATAGTTATTAGTTACCAATTTCTAAGAACTGGTTACCGATTACTGGTTATCACTTATATTTTAGTTTTAAATATCTTTAATTACTAGTTACTAATTTCCAGAAATTGATTTAGTTATTATTTTAAAAATAATATTTTTCTAAATATTTTTTAGAATGATATTTTTCTAATAAAAACCGTGGTGCATCTTAAAAAAAATGCTAACTACCGTATTTTTCAAATATTTTCGGAAATTACCGTATAATTTCTAATTTCCCCATCAGATTTTACATCTGGTGTATCAAGCATGTCGAGCCTAGTAACCAAATTTTAGGCCTAGTAAATGTTCATTTATCAAATCCGGTACGAAAATGACCAATATATTAGTATATTTACCAAATATAAAATATGATGTTGCCATTATAAAATTTAATAGTTCCAAATCCAATAAGTATTTTTTTTAACCAATCTATAGATAATTGCTTTTATTGCCGTTGGATCATTATTTAATGACTATCATAATTTGAATAATTAGAAAAATAATAATAAAAATAAATACTCATTATTTAATGTTATTCTCTCTCCACCTTTTATTATATAAAAAGATATGTGTGATGATTTTTAATTGGTAAAACAATACATATAAATAAGTAAAACAAAATACTATTGGATTGGTCTCCAAATTTAATATACTCAATATACAACTAAAGTTGCGATATAAGTAGATATAGCAAGTATAAAAATATATATCCTCGATCATTTAGCAATAAAAAGAAAAAAAAAAAAAGACATTTATTATTAAAAAAATAAGTCACACACTAATTTCTTATAAGTCAGGAGCCCCAATGCTCCTACTATTAATATCTCTCGAGACATACAAAATTAGGATTGGTGTTTGTTTTCTAGCTTTAAGTTTTATTATTAGCGATCAATTTTTATTATTGATCCGACTTTATTCTTTACTTTCCAAAACCCTAATTTCTTCTCTCTCCTTTGAATGGATAGTTAACAATGGTTACGATTTGTTAGTGTTGTATTTTTCTTCTTTAAAATATATCATTAATGTTATTTCTTTCTCTTATTTTTTACTATAAAAAATGTGCATGATAAATTTTAATTGGTCAAAACGATACCTATATATAAGTTAAAAAAATACATACTAGATTTTTTTTTTTAGCCATTAGATCATTATCTAATAGTGATCAAACGACTATAATGATATACATGAAAGGACGTGCATTATTAATATTATTTCTATCTCTTAATTTTTACTATAAAAAAACGTGAATGATAAATTTTAATTGGCCAAAATAATACCTATATATAGATAAAAAAAAAATACCTACTGGATTGTGTTGGGATTTTTGCCATAAAAAACAGATTTCCAATTTTATCCTTTTGAGTATAAACAACTTTCTCTTATATGTAATTATGATATTTGCTAGATTAAACTATCTTAGTTGAATAGTTTATTCATCTGAAAAAGATTCCATGACTTTATATATATATAAAGAAACAAACATGGTTAAATGTTAATTATGGGGAGACTTGTTTCTTTATCTAAGTCTAAATAAAGAAGTTTACAATCTGTAAATAAAGATAGAATACTTTATTTACTATAGGTTGTAGTGTTTGTCTATCTCAACGAGAATGATGTATCTCAAATCATTGAAGTATCTGACTTCTGATAGAAATACTAATACAACATAAACAAATTATGTATATTGAACTGGACCATGTAATATAAACAATTGAAGTGCCGTAACTCAATTCTTATATTATCACAAACTAGCTCTTAACATATAGATCTTAATCCTTGATGTTTGACTAGACTTGCTTTCATGGGTTATAACTTTTTAATTTGTTAAAAGACTAACCTCTATAAAATTAGAAGTGAACTCTGGCATATTGGAGGTTATGGCTTATGAATTGATGGGAACACCAAATAGTTAAGGACACTATATATTAATATCACTTTAGGTTCTTTCAAGATTCATAGAATAATTAAATCTAAGATCTTAGTATTTACTTTGTAAATTGGTTGATAATTTTGTCTAAATGGCAATTGAGAACAAAATTATCGACAACATTATTCCTTGATAGAAAAATGGTAACTTAAAGGTAAATAGGTGTTGGAGGGGTATTATGATAATTTTACCTACCCAACTACTGCATTGTATGGGGATTCTATATGTGGTATAGAATATGCTAGATAGATCGGTTAATCAAGATTAGTTGATTAAATCTCTATAAAAGGCATGACATTTAATCTAAAAGTGCACTATTGGGCCTTTAGTGGGGTGTCTCTTTTACTAATAATATTTATATAAATACCATAATAAGAGTTATTATATATTTATCATATTATTAGAGCTTAGATTATTTGGATCCATCAGGTCCCTTGTCTAGCTTAATTAAGCTCATTAATTGGTTGGTGGTATTTATGAAATTAATTTCATAAAATTGTGTAAAATAATGATTCTACACAGAAGTTGGTATTTTTATAAATAAGTTTCATGAGTTGGACATATTTATAAAAATATACCCAAAGCCCAAATTNACAACTTTCTCTTATATGTAATTATGATATTTGCTAGATTAAACTATCTTAGTTGAATAGTTTATTCATCTGAAAAAGATTCCATGACTTTATATATATATAAAGAAACAAACATGATTAAATGTTAATTATGGGGAGACTTGTTTCTTTATCTAAGTCTAAATAAAGAAGTTTACAATCTGTAAATAAAGATAGAATACTTTATTTACTATAGGTTGTAGTGTTTGTCTATCTCAACGAGAATGATGTATCTCAAATCATTGAAGTATCTGACTTCTGATAGAAATACTAATACAACATAAACAAATTATGTATATTGAACTGGACCATGTAATATAAACAATTGAAGTGCCGTAACTCAATTCTTATATTATCACAAACTAGCTCTTAACATATAGATCTTAATCCTTGATGTTTGACTAGACTTGCTTTCATGGGTTATAACTTTTTAATTTGTTAAAAGACTAACCTCTATAAAATTAGAAGTGAACTCTGGCATATTGGAGGTTATGGCTTATGAATTGATGGGAACACCAAATAGTTAAGGACACTATATATTAATATCACTTTAGGTTCTTTCAAGATTCATAGAATAATTAAATCTAAGATCTTAGTATTTACTTTGTAAATTGGTTGATAATTTTGTCTAAATGGCAATTGAGAACAAAATTATCGACAACATTATTCCTTGATAGAAAAATGGTAACTTAAAGGTAAATAGGTGTTGGAGGGGTATTATGATAATTTTACCTACCCAACTACTGCATTGTATGGGGATTCTATATGTGGTATAGAATATGCTAGATAGATCGGTTAATCAAGATTAGTTGATTAAATCTCTATAAAAGGCATGACATTTAATCTAAAAGTGCACTATTGGGCCTTTAGTGGGGTGTCTCTTTTACTAATAATATTTATATAAATACCATAATAAGAGTTATTATATATTTATCATATTATTAGAGCTTAGATTATTTGGATCCATCAGGTCCCTTGTCTAGCTTAATTAAGCTCATTAATTGGTTGGTGGTATTTATGAAATTAATTTCATAAAATTGTGTAAAATAATGATTCTACACAGAAGTTGGTATTTTTATAAATAAGTTTCATGAGTTGGACATATTTATAAAAATATACCCAAAGCCCAAATTGGAGAACAAGACCAATCCTAATTGGACTAAGATTAGCAGTTTTTGGTCCTATATACAAAGATATATGAGAGAAAAAACTATACAGTAACTCTTAGAGAGCCACATGCATAGATACAAGGAGAGAGGGAGAAAAATTGGCCAAGACTGAGAAAAAGAGGAGAGAAAAAGTTTCCTACTATCTCACAGCCCCATCTCACGTCCAGGTGTTCTATATGATCAAGAAGGCATTCTTGATCGTTCTCCAACAAAGGTTTCAATTTGGTGCCCACTCGCCTCATCAACCAAGAGCAAGAGCATAGACAAGAAGATCTAGGCTTGGAGATTTGATCACCATCAATAATTAGATCAAGGAGGAACACCCTACAAGAGATAAACCCTAATCTCATCTCTAGAGTTTTGTATCTAGATTTGATTTATGTTGTACATGATCCTGTATATGATGCATGTGTTATATGGTTATGAAAACTGTTTTCATGTAAAATTTTAAAACCAAAATCCGCTAATTTTTCCGTTGTGTTCATGATATGATCATGTATTTTCTAAATCTACATGCATGTATGATTTTCCTAAGTGTTAGGTCAATCATCCAACAATTGGTATCAAGAGCATAGGTTCATATGTATAGCATAATATTGATCTAGAATAGAATCTCTAGGTTATGTAATTTAGTTTGAGCAATTTTTTGTTTATGATAGTTAAATGATTCATGGTGATGAATGATATTTAGTTATATATACTATTGATTTTTGCATGGTGAGAAAAATTATAGACTGTGATTCTAGCAAAATTAGGTTTGGGTGTTCTTGAATTTTATGATTGATAGATTCATGAACATACTTTCAATGAGTTTGAAAATCTGAATTTTTTCCAGAATTTTTCTATTTTTTAATTTTTCAGCATTAAAAAAAAAAATTTGGCCACCCCTAGCCCTGCGTGGGCAGCTCACCTGTGCGGTCGGCCTGTGCACGGGTGCTGGCCGTTGGTGTGGCCGAGTAGGCTGCATACGCGTGCGGCCTATGCGCGGGCTATGTGCATGGCTCGCATAAGCTGCATGCCAGCGCGCGGCCCGTGCGGCACTCACGCGCGGCCGGTGCACCATGCGCACTCAACGCATGCGACTAGTGCGCGCTTATGGCACGGCACCTGCTATGCCAGCACACGGCACACTGAGCCAGCGGTGGACCTATGCACGACATTTGCTGCCATGCGCGCAACTCACTTGTGTGGCCCGCAGCCCATGCGCGCAGCCAGCGCACGGCCCGTGCAGCGCCTGG
>JXTB01000037.1:1326322-1338107 GCA_002914805.1 Parasponia andersonii
AATAAGTCAATAATTTAAAAATATTTGATATTTTTAAATTTAGACAAGAATTAGTTATGAACTTAATTCTTACATTTAGGATAATATGTTTTACTAGAAAAACATTAATTATTGAATTTAATTAATTTTCGGATTATTATTTAATAATTATTAATTTGATTGATTGTTATTATTTAATAATTATTAATATGATCAATAATTAATAATTAATAATAATTAGTGAGATTAATTATATTAATTAAAAGGATAATTATTTGTTTTCATGATTTACAGGAAATTAGAGCTTGATTTTAATGAGATTAAAATATTGTTTAATAAAATATTATAATTATGTGATAATTATGGTAATATTTTGTGCAGTGGTATTTGACATAAAATATTATTAATTATGAGATAATTATAGTATTATTTTATGTGATAAAAGGTCTTTTGATACTTATGAGATAATTATGTTTTTACAAAATACATTTGATATGATTATCATATTGAGTGAGAGGATTTTATATTTTGATATTTTAATCCAAAATTATTTAAAATTTTCTTTCGTTTTGAGATGATTAATTTTGAGAAAATTAATGAATGTTTCTAAAGTTGTTTATATTCATTATTTGTATTTATAATTATTTGTAAAACTTTTATACAAAAATATTTTTTTATAACTGTTTACTTATTTTTATAAATGCACTTGGAATTTAATTTGATTAAATTCTATTACTAAGAATCTTTAAAATTATTGGTTGAATAATTTAGCGGTTAAAGTTTCTTAGTCCATTTTTCAAAACTAATGTTTTATACAGGACTTGATTTAAATACAGTATTTCAATTACTTATCTTTGATAGAAAGATTGTTGACTAAATAATTGAATTTCTTCTGGAAAAGTTTTGCTTGAATGATTTACAATCCACAGACTTTCTTACTTGATCGTTACGTCCTGTATACTTTTATTGTCTAATTTTATATACATGAGATCTATATTATTATAGTGTTAGCACTTTGGCTTTAGACAATAATTGTTTAATCATAGTACCATGTTTATTATAGTATGTCATAATATCTTAAATTAGCTCATTCTCTTTAAGTCGCATAATTAGATATACATAATTAATTTTGTGGTTACTAAATAAGTTAGATAACTAGGTAAAATCAGGATCCCTAAATTTTAAAAGATTGAGTGGAAGCGGGTATGAGATATCCATGGTCTCTATCATTGGTTTAATGGTTCTAAAGATGTGCCTCACCTCAGAATCTTGCTGAGCTCCCGTAGGAAGGTTTTCATCTGGGTATTACTGGTATTAAGTCTCTTAGGATAAATTTGCGAGTGGACTTTAAAACCTAATCTCCCGTAGGAGACTGTATTGTTTAAGAAAGCTTGTGAATTGAAATGATGGTTACACACTCAACATAGGATGCTATTAACCTCCCGTAGGAGCTATGTTAGTAATTCTATGGACCGATAAACAGGGTAATTAGCAAATTGGAATATGAGATATTTGTCTTTTTGACTAAAGTGAATTGTTCATATTTAATTTGTAGATTCACATGATTATCTGGAGGTAACTTGTGATCTATGGTATGTTAAAATACCTTGAATATTTGTGACAGTATTAGGGATTCTTACACAAGTATTTTGTCTTGATAGATTTAATGTTAAGTATTCTAAATTCTTTTATATTCAGATAAACTAGCAAATTTAGTCAAGTACTAGAAGGATCATAATTTGCATACTTGTCTATAGTTTATTCTTAGTTTCCAAATGACCAAAAAGAACATAACTTATAATCTTCTTGTTTGATTATATGTCATAACATTTATGTTTTCTTATTTTACTCTAAATGTACTCCAATATTTTTCACAAATCATCTACTGATTTTAAATCAGTTACTTTGATTGAAAAATCACAAGAATTGGTGATTTTGTCAAAGTTCATTCCTTATAATTAATACCCTTATTGAGGTATATATTATCTTACTTAAAATAATGAACACCTTTGTTGAGGCGTTTATTATCTTACTGCAAAATTAAATCGAAACAAAGATGTTTGTATTCGATTATTTTTCCCTACATGTTTAATTGAAAATTAAACTTACAAAATTTAATTGTGAATTGAATTCATTAAATTCAACTATGAATTGGATTTATTTTATGACTTTTTGTCTAATTAGGAATCTTATTATTTTGCAGCTTGAGGAAATATTATTTCATAGGATGGACAAGGTTTCCAGAAAGAGGAAAGAGACAAAGGTATACAGTACAATGAGTAAATTAAGGACATTTATGGAGACATTTTAGCGTTTAAAGAGTTTGAACAATAATCAACATGAGGATACCTCAACTGAAAAGAGGTCAGGAGCTTCTTCGGTAGTTAGGTTGTTTGGGAGGCCAAGAAAATAATTCTCTGCTGAGGATAGAAGAGATCTTTGGCTAGTGAACTCAGGATCTAGTGTTAATATCTGCAACGACAAGAAATGGTTCATTGAACCAAATCAATTAAATGATGTTGGTCGTGATGTGGAAGTGATGGAAAATCAAAGAGTTCGAATAAAGGGCATAGGCGATGCTTACCTCAAGATCAATGATAGCTCCATGATCTTGAAAGATTACTATTACGTGCCGGAATTTAGTTTAAATGCTCTTTCGATATCAAAGATGTTTAAAGAATTCTATCACTTCGAGTTTGACAAGAAGGTGAAAGTCTTCTATAATAATTTGTTGTATTGTGTGGAAGAAATGCAGAATGGACTTTATGTCCTAACCCCAAAGCCACAAAGTACATCATCTTCAATCATGAGCATTAATACACTTCAAGAGACAGTAAATGACATTAAGAAAGAGTGCAATACCATCGATTGGCACAAGCGACTCGGACACATGCCATGCTCAGAAATTCGCAGACTTATGGAGCTGGGCCACTTGTCTGAAGTGGACATCAGCAACGATATAAACTGTGAGGATTACAAGAAACTTGTAAAGTACAAGCGTCATCTGCCACTCATTATGAGAAAGCTGAGACATGTTTAGAGTGTGTACATGTGCATATCTGTGAACCTACGGAGGTAGTTTTCTACAACAAGCATACATTGTTTATCACATTTGTTGATGAATATTCGGACTTCGGTCAAATCTATTTTCTCAAGAGATACGATGAAGTCCTAAATGCTTTCCATAAGTTCGACAGAATGGTACGAATGCAACATGACACTAAGGTCAAGAGGTTCAAGATTAAAGTCAAACATGAAGATATGGATTCTCTTCAAGACCTGTTGAGGCCAATATTAGCCAATCTTACTATTACTTATGAATATGTGACTATTTATAAGTATAGTCATATAGGAGCTGCTGAGAGGTACAACATCAGACTCAAGCAAACCATAGAGTTGATGTACAAGGAGTCGTTGTTATCCAAAAGATACTGGAATTATGCTTTAAGGACAGCTTCGTACATCCTCAATTATATTCCATCAGATAGAGTTGCCTCAATACCTTTTCAGATTTGGATGGGCTATGTAGAGAGCTTAGAGCATCTAAAGGTATGGGATTACGAAATATACATGTGCAAGAAAGTGGGAGAGAAAGTTGACAAGAATTCAGAAAAGTGTTTTCTGCTTGGCTATCCAAAGGAAGAGAAGGGTTACGTTCTTTACAGATAATCTATGAATACTACTTTTATCAGTAGAAGTGGAGACTTTCTGAAGGATGAGAGAGAAATCTGTCAAGAAAACGATGAAGAGAAAGCTTTTGATATTCATTGCTTTTCTTAGTCATTAAGTTGTTAGTTCAATACTTAGTTTTTGCTTTTATTAATTTTTTCCATTTGGAACATCTTGGAATTTTTAGTATGCTATTTTTTAGTAACTACTTTTTAGACAAGTGGGAGATTGTTGGGATTTTTGCTCTAAAAAAACAAATTTCTAATTTTACTCTTTTGAGTATAAACAATTTTCTCTTGTATGCAATTATGATATTTGCTAGATTAAACTATCTTAGTTGAGTAGTTTATTCATCTGAAAAAGATTCCATGACTTTATATGTGTATAAAGAAACAAATATGATTAAATGTTAATTATGAGGAGACTTATTTCTTTATCTAAGTCTAAATAAAGAAGTTTAAAATTTGTAAATAAAGATAGAATACTTTATTTACTATAGGTTGTAGTGTTTGTCTATCTCAACGGGAATGATGTGTCTCAAATCATTGAAGTATATGACTTCTGATAGGAACACTAATACAACATGAACAAGTTATGTGTATTGAACTGGACCAGGTAATATAAAGAATTGGAGTGTCGTAACTCAATTCTTATATTATCACAAACTAGTTCTTAGCATATAGATCTTAATTATTGATGTTTGACTAGACTTGCTTTTATGGGTTATAGCTTTTTGATTTGTTAAAAGAATAACCTCTATGAAATTAGAGGTGAACTCTGGCATATTGGAGGTTATGGCATATGAATTGATGGGAACGCCAAATAGTTAAGGACACTATATATTAATGTCACTTTAGGTTCTTTTAAGATTCATAGAATAATTAAATCTAAGATCTTAGTATTAACTTTGTGAATTGGTTGATAATTTTGTCTAAATGGCCATTGAGAACAAAATTAGCGACAACATTATTTTTTGATAGAAAGATGGTAACTTAAAAATAAATAGGTGTTGGAAGAGTATTACGGTAATTTCACTTATCCAACTACGGTATTGTATAAGGATTCTATATGTGGTATAGAATATACTAGATGGATCAGTTAATCAAGGTTAGTTGATTAAATCTCTATAAAAAGTATGACATTAATCTAAGAGTGCAGTATTGGATTTTGTAGTGGAGTGTCCCCTTTACTAATAATATTTATATAAATACCATAATACGAGTTATTATGTATTTATCACATTATTGGAGCTTAGATTATTTGAATCCATTAGGTCCCTTGTCTAACTCAATTAAGCTTATTAATTGGTTGGTGGTATTTATGAAATTAGTTTCATAAAACTGTGTAAAATAATGATTATACACAGAAGTTAGTATTTTTATAAATAAGTTTCATGAGTTTGACACATTTATAAAAATACACCCAAAGCCCAAATTGGAGAACAAGCTCAATCCTAATTAGACTAGGTTTAGCAGTTTTGGTCCCATATATATAAGATATATGAGAGAAAAAACTATACAGAGAAAAAACTCTTAGAGAGACACACGCATAGACACAGGGAGAGAGGAAGAAAAATCGGTCAAGGCTGAGAAAGAGAGGAGAGAAAAAGTTTCCTACTATCTTACAGTCCCATCTCATATCCTAGTGTTCCATACGATCAAGAAGGCGTTCTTGATCGTTTTCCAATGAAGGTTTCGACTTGGTGCCTACTTGCCTCATCAACCAAGAACAAGAGCATAGACAAGAAGATTTAGGGTTGGAGGTTTGATCACCATTAATAAGGAGATCAAGGAGGAACACGCTACAAGAGGTAAACCCTAATCTCATCTCTATGGTTTGTATCTAGATTTGATTTATGTTGTACATAATCCTGTATATGATGCATGTGTTATATAGTTATGAAAACTGTTTTCATGTAAAATTTTAAAACCTAAATCTGCTAATTTTTCTGCTGCGTTCATGATCATGTATTTTCCATATCTGCATGCATGCATAATTTTCCTAAGTGTTAGGTCAATTATCCAACAGATTGGTGCCCATATATTAATAAATTTGAGATTGCAATTTTACAAACAATATTATCAAGTGTCACATGATAAATTATGGAATCACACCCAGGTGACCATGAGGCGTCTTGGCCACCAACATGATAGGGGCTTAATTGTGAACCTTCTTGCCTTATTAATGAAGGAAATGATGTTTATTCATATCCACATGTTGCCTATGTGTTGGTTTCGTTGTTGCTTATATGTGGCCCACGTGTTGCCTCAATGTGCTTGTTTTGTGCTCGCTTGTTATGTGGTTGTCATTATCGAATCTGTCGCTTTGTACTTACTCAATGCTATATTATTGCCCTTAACATGGTATTTCCTGCAGCGTGACTAACCAATGGACTTGTTTGCATGTAAGCTTGAGTTCTAGGCTGACTTGCTAGTTTCGAGCGATAGCAAGTGCCGCGTGTACTACCTATTTCGAAGTATCAAAGAGATGGCCCGTGATAGTTATTTTATACATCTATATGATATTAATGATATATCAACTCATATTTGATATGTCTGCTTCTCAAGAGTAGTGCTATAGATCAACTAGTAGTGATTAAACTCAGGCGGAGGGAAAGGAGAAATGCGGGGGCTATTGCCCTTTTTAGCTGTTTAGTTGTTTTAGTATTACCTATAAATTTTTAGATAATTTAAGTTATGCCTCTATTTAAAATTTTAGATTTCAAATATGTCCTCATTTGCCCCTTCTCAAGTTATAAATTTTAAGTTTTACATACAAATTTTCAAACAATTCAAGTTACACCCTTATTTGATAATTAAAATTTTACTTATACCCTTTCTTTTGTATTTAAAATATATAATTAATATAGAATAATCACATTTACTTTAATGTTATAGTTAAAAGAAAAGTGTCTACGCTCAAAATATACTAGCGATAATATACTAGCGGCTATCGCAGTATAGATTAAGGTGTCGATCCCACAGAGAAGTAAATTAATAATAAAAAGTAACGAAAAACAAAAAGCAGAATTGAAAATAAAAATTAACTTTGCAATAAATTAAAATAATCACATAAATAATAAATGAAAATACCAATATGCGAAAACAAGGATTCAAGATTTACTTAATTGTTCATCTAACTGTTACCAACTTTGATTCCTATTTATCACTCAATTATATGTTTCACATCCTAAATACATAACCGGAAAATATAGCAATTCCGATTAACACCAAAAATAATCTATCTTATTAGTTATCTAAGATCGACAATATATCACAGAGATAATATTGAAGTAAAAGATCAACCAATAAAATAAATCTAATTATAATCAAGTTTAAATCACCACATAAAGAAAGCACGATTGAATTTATATGAGAAATTAGAAAATAATATATTGAAAATAAAAATATTGAAGAATTCAACAAACCAAATTTATAAGTGTTGAAACACTCTCAGGAATCAAAGATGGAAAACAAAAAAACTACACAACTAAAATATCTCTCTAACCTTTCTAAAAATTAGCCTAATCTCACACTCTCTCTCTCTCTGAGGAAAAAATAGAATTTTTTCTCTCAAAATTGGTGTCTTTTTTCCCATTCATATTCTGACTACTTATAACTCAGATCGGAGTGATGTGCAAATTTTCACGTTTATAAAGATGGCTTCTGATCGGAGGTGTAAAACTCTCACAATTCTCTCTCATTCTTTTTCTCTCTCCCTCTTTATTATTCACGTTTCTGGGCAGTGAGGCATAATCCAATGCGGCTGAAACCCGTGCGTGCGGCACGAAACTCTTGTATGATTGGCTGAACGAAAAACTAGAATTAATACGCTTGCGTGGCGTAGTCTGACTAGAGGAAGAGCCGGTTGAACAAGAATTACGGAACACAGGAACGGACACGACTGCAGCTGCTGACGCGTGCGGGACCCACATGTCTCCTGCTGCTCCACTCGATTGCTCAGCCACACATACTCCACGTGCCCGCCTGATGCTTTGAGTCTCGATCGAACGGCTAAGATCGCGTCTTTCCTTCATTTTATACTAGCGAGCCTAAGCTGCTCCTTTTCCGATTTTTTTTTTCCCTTTTTTTCTTTTTTTTTCTTTTTCATTTAATCTAAATCAAAATAAAATTAAAACTAAATCAAAATAAAATAAACACATCATTATCTAAATAAATTAATTTCGAATTTAATCAAATAAAACTAAATTATCCTAAACTAAATTAAATTAAATACCTAAAATATAATAAAATTATATAAAAATCAAATTAACTATAAACAACCTAAATTAAACTAAAATTAACACAAAACACACAAAATTGATTAAAAAAATAACAAAAATGACAAAAAAGTAAAAACAATATTACATTTCTAAAATTAGTACGTTCTTTTTTACCTAAATTAATTTTAAGAACTCCATTAACATCATTTACAAAGAATAAATTAGAGAAAAAGCTCAAAAAAAAAAAAGAAAACAAAATTTTCTTTCAATATTCATGTCCCCATTAAAAAAAATTCTCGCTCCGCCAGTGACTATTATATAGTTATGTAGCGTTCATATGATATGTAAGTATGTAATAACATGCCAACCTCACGTAATCATATAATATTGATGTTATATGCTACCACATATGTGATCTGGTGCATGCACCTAGACAGTCGTTTAGGCCAATACTTAGAAACCATGAAGAGGCTGATAGGGTCCACTTCACCGTTCTCTCTTCGATATCCAAACTTCAACTTTCAACCCTACCCATGTAGAGGAAAATATTGAAAATTAATTTAGAGGCAAAGCATATAGGGCTTGTTTGTTTTACTCTTTCCTTTATTCTATTCAAATGAAAAACCTATTCAAATGAAAAAACTATTTGAGTGAGTGTTTGCTTCAATAATTTTAAATTTTTTATTTAAATAATTTTTAAAATAAATATTTATTTCAACAATTTAATTTTTCTATTCAAATAGTCCATTAGTTACATCAACTATTAAAATGAATTTTTCGTATTTTAAAATAAAAATAAAATCATTAAAATATTTTTAAATTATCTATTCTAATACCTCATATTCTAATTATAACTCGTTTTAATTTATTTTATTTTATTTCAAATATCTTTCGTTATAATAATAACTCTTTCTACGATTATTATTCGAATACAGCCGTTGAAATGAATCAAACGGCGTCATAATCTTTTGAGTTCAAATGTCATTCTCAGTTCACAGTTCCCAAAACATGGAAAACAGTATCAGGCGGACGATTTTCCAAACGTTGTTTGAGCATGGAATTGGGATTTAGGGGGGAAAAGTTAAAATAAATATAACACCAACGACAACAAACAGGATATTGTTGATTAATTCGATAAAACAATTTTTTTTGGTTTGGGAGGGTTCTAGGAACCTTGGGCTCTTTTTTTTTTTTTTTTTTTAAATCATGGTATAAAGTTGACACATGGACCGTAATAATCTCATGTGAGAGTAATTATTCTTACATTATGTTTTTTTTTTTTTTGCTCGTTAGTAATTATTCTTACATTTACTTGTGAACGCAAGACCTTAGAAACCAAATTGATTAGGCCAGTCAACCGGCAAATCACATCGATTGTAACACCTGAACCACTCTCAACTGTAAAAGATATATGAAGACGTTACTCGGCTAATAAGGGCTAGCTGGGAAGTAAATTATTAAATGCACCATCGGTCTAGCTGATTGATTTTTTTATGTCTTTTAATTTTTTTTTATTTTCTTAATATNTTTTTTTTTTTTTTTTTTTTTTTTGGTTTTTGAAGTAAGGAACCTTGGCTGTTGAACTTTCAAACTTAATGAAGGTCAAAGTCGCTTGTTTTTATGCACTTTTCCCTCCACATCACTAGTCTAGCCCACTAATTTGGCTTTACTATGCCACTTGGAAATTTCTCCCGATCTTCTGTTTGGGTCCAAAGGAGGGAGCAGTCTTTTCGGTTTGCAAATCAAAACGAGATAAGAACTGTCAATTAAGTTTGACATATAGTATGCCACTTCGGTTAAGAGAAGCTTCCTTCTTGAAAGAAAAAAAAAAGGTGTTTAAGAAATAAAAAGAATTAAAAAAAAGGGGAAGAAACTTATATGTGGTTAGACATTGGTGGATCATTTTCTGAGACTTGGTCGTGCCGATACTACAATAAAAGAAAAGCATAAATAAAATATTAAAAAAACCTTGGAAATGATTACTAAGTTGTTCTTGAAAAAAAAAAGTGTGGAGTTACAATTGTATTGCAAAGCGTTCTATGAATCTATGGTATTTTAACTTAATTTTCCTTTTTAATTTGTGTAATGAGGAAATTAATTTACTAAGATATCAAGAGCCAAATACATATGTAATCCACTAAAAATCTAAAGTAGAGAAAAAATAAAAAAATAAAAAGCTCATCACCATCATGACCAATAAAAACCATTTTCCTGCTAACAATAAAACCAAAAGAGTTTTCTCTCAAAAATGCCAAACTGCTACTTTAACATCAAATAGGAGAAAGAAAACATAGAGAAAACTCCTCAATCTATCCGAGAAAAGAAAACATCTGATTGCTCAAAGCAAAAACTTCCCAAACAAACCTGAATACTTCATAACAAAACAAATAATGTCTTGCACGTTATATTAATTTAACTAACCCATTAAATCACTAATTAAAAAAAATCACATATCTGATATATATAAAATCTTTAAAAAGTACATAATGACAACATTGGCAAGGCAAGTAGTAGCTCTTATAAGATAAAATTCACAATAAAAAAGAGAATAACAAAATCTTTTTTAAGCCAATATCCTCTATAGTCATAGAAAGGTCCGGAGATAAGTAAAGCCAATTAGGAATTTTTCTATAAGGACACTGATAGTCATGAATTAAGGTAAAAAGCATACTTGTTCTAATCAAACACGTCTCATGTTGTGTATGAACTGTATCAACAGGAATTTGTTGGGTTCCCTGGGTTTCAGACAAAATAAAAAGCAAATGGCAGACCTCACTTGCTTATTTAATAATGCTAAATTTTTGTGACCTCTGCACCTGGTTCGACTCTGTCAAACAATTGCTCTTCATCACTTGTTTTGTTTATAAATTTGGTTAGAAAACATTACCAGTGGGCCTCACTCTCTTCGTCAACCTACACATGAAGTCTGACCTCATTTTATCTAATTCACATGCAATAAGCCAATAATTTTTTTTAAAAAAAAAAACGTGTTTAAAAAAAAGAAAAAAGAAAAGATGCATTTAACATTCATTATCTTCCTACATCTGATTAGACGCAGACACTGAAAAATAGTCATTGTTTTGCTCAAATATTTACGATTAAATCATATTGTGATTTTACAGAGTTCTTGTTTAGAATATTTAAAACGATTTAGAGTGAGATACTAAAGTAGGATCTGATTAATGTCAAAATAAAAAAGTAAATCTGATTTTTTTTTAAAAAAAATAAAATTTAATTAATAATTTCTATTTATTATAAAACGATAAAATTAATTCATACATCTAAGAATCAAACACCTAATACGTGATCTCTACCCTTACATAGCTAGTATATGATATGGATGACGTGGAATTGTTGATCTTATCTTTTCGCCATTTTGCAAGGTGGCATCTTCTGGCTGACAACTGAGTACTAACGCTACGTATCAAAATCTGTGTCGGATTCGGGGATTTCAAATCATATGCATATTACAATAAGGGTATATATATATATAGAGGTTGCGAATCCATCACGTATTTTTGTTTTTTTAGCTATGAATAGGTATTTTTACGTAAAAAGATGTATATCATTAATTCTCATTTTTTTTTTATTTTTTACAATAAAAAAATATGTATGCTAAATTTTTATTGGTCAAATTGATACTTATGCATAGGTAAAAAAAAAAAAATACCTACTGGATTGGTGCCTATATATATATATATATAGTTGTCAATCTAATAGGTATTTTTTTTCTTTATTTATGGGTAGGTATTTTTTTTTTAGCCGTTGGATCACCATTTAATGGTGATCCAATGGCTATAATAAAGTGCATAAAAAGACGTACATCATTAATGTTCTTTCTCTCTCTTACTTTTTACAATAAAAAAATGTGCATCATAAATTTTCATTGATCAAATTGATACCTATGCATAAGTA
>JXTB01000037.1:1338822-1360940 GCA_002914805.1 Parasponia andersonii
TTATTATAAAAAGTAAAAGAGAGAAAGAGTATTAATGATGCACGTCTTTTCATGCACTTCATTATAGCCATTGGATCACCATTAGATGGTGATCCAACGGCTAAAAAAAAAATACCTACCCATAGATAAAGGAAAAAAATACCTATTGAATTGGCAACCTATATATATACATATATATATATATATTATATTCATTGGATCACCATTAGATGGTGATCCAACGGCTAAAAAAAAATATCTACTCTTAGGTTAAAAAAATATATATATTGGCAACCTCTATAAATATATATATATATATATATATATATATATATATAATTTTGTTTTTAATTTTGGCATGGGTCGTTTCCTTCTTTCAAGTGGGTCAATTTTTAATACCGACTTGATAGTAGAAACAAAAAAAATAAATAAATAAATGGAGACGTGGAATTTGCTTTCTTCTTTCTTGATGTGATTTTCGGGCCTTGTCCTGAGTCTCTCTAACCGGCATTTGGAGCGCTATGAATAAATGTTTGATATATGTTTTTCTTTTTCTTGTTCTTTTTTCCATGAACAGAAAAATCTAGATAAACAGTACAAAAGTAAAGGACTGTAGTGTGTTCCGCATATTTATAAGCCTTGTCGTTGAATTAAGACATCCATCCTCATCCAAATTGGTCAACAGGCTTTATGCTGAGCATTTAACTATGTTTGCTTCACTGATTTCGAAAACAGAAAAGGAAGAATGGTAGAAAATGGAACAGCTTCTTAATTAAGTTTCCCGTCGTGGAGCGCTGGTAGCTTCTTCTTTTTTTTTTTTTTTAAATTTTATTTTACATTATTTTTTTTGTCATTTGACACGTGAACTCGAAAAATATCAAACAGTAAAATATTTCATTTATCAAATATTGAGATATGAAAAATATAAAAACATATAAGGAGTTTGTCTCATTTTACTCCTATAATATAAAACATTTTAAAAATTCTCCTCACGTTGTGTTATGTTTTAAGTTTGAAAATAATTACAAGGAGTAAAGGATATTGTGATAATGTCAGCCTCTAGAAGTAACCATACATATGGGATGGCCAAGCCGAAAGAGGTTGACTCTCATTTTACCAGAAGCGGGAAGGATTAGATTTCTAATAATTATTAACGGTGGGAGTGGGAGGCGGCTGGTTATAATAGGCCGGTTAATGGGCCAAATGGCCCACATTTGGGCTTCTGTAACTTTCGAATCCGTTTGGTCACCAACCATGGGTCCCACCAGATCCACTCTCCTCGTCTTTTTGAACCCCTTCCAATATCCAACTCCAAACTTATTTGACGCCAATTGTATCTCCTTTTAGTTGTTTTTATCTTTTCACTTCGGGTTAAGCAGGTTCAAAGTAGAGATTTTTCATGTTGAAATTAATGTGGTCACCATTAGATTATGTTTGCAACCATTGTCACTAACGAGTTGAGTCAGGAAAAATTTAGTGGGTTCAAAGTACAGAATTTTTTTTTCATCAATGTGTATCTGGAATTAGAGCCCGACTAATCCCAACCCAAAAGACCTGTACATAGCCTCAAGTAAATAATACACCTAAGAAGATTCCAATCGAGGTAGCATACCTCCAGGTATTATACTCTCATTACCATTTTTATTTGATAAACATGCTCTCATTACCACTCGAGCGACCCTTTTGATTTTTACCTTGATCATCCGCTTTGTGACCATGGTATAGTTACCCATGTAGGAGTAAATTCTAGTTACAATCAATATGTAACATGTATTTTCTTTAAAAAAAAAAAAAGGAAATTTGACTAAATTCCCCTGCTTTGATCTGTTACTTTAAAATATAGCGCTTTGACTAAATTCGTTTTAGAAAATAACAACTACTATAGAAAAAATTCCTCTTAGAAAATAAATAAAAAAATATTCTTTGGAGCACCTTTCTCCAACAATATTGTCAAATTATTAATTTTTCAGCAATTGGCCGATTTCAAAAAAAAAAAAAAAAAAATTCAAGTTGCAACCTTTGAAGCCGCCGGTAGCCAAAGACATAATGGGTAGCAGCGTAGGCGTGATCGGGCAGAGTGGGCCTTTTATTATTATTGTCCACTAAGCTCAGTCCAGTGCGCTTATGCGTCTGCTGTTTTCGATTATCGTGTCTGATGCATTTTAACCTCCAACGGTCCAGATCACTTTAAATATCCATAATCCATCCATCGCAATTCTTATTGGATTCCTTTGATTCATTGAATCTAATGGCTTAATCCGTAATTTATATTTTTTGCAATTTTTACAAAAAAAAACTGGGATAAGATTTCTGTCGCTCTCACCTCTCTATCTCTCTGTGTTTAGTATCAAAATAAAGTTTTTTTCTTTAAATAATAATTGAGTGTAGATCGAATAATAGAATAGAATTATGTTTGACTATTCTTCGAAGATCAAGCTCCGTTTGAATAGTTTAAGAACGTGATTCTTGGGTTTTTTGAAAGAACAGAAAAATCTTTGCGATTTTGTCGCCACTTCTCACTCTTATGAATGCTTTTTTTTTTTTTTTTTGAATAAACACTTTTAGGAATGCTAATTGAACATTATTGGTTTGAGTGGATTTTCCTTCTTTTTTTTTTTCTTGAAATGACAAATATATTTATATTTTTCTATTATATTCGTGCTAGGCTTAAAGAGTTGTAACCTGAAATAACTACTTTAGATTTTCGAACAGCGGTATTGATTCCAATAAAAAATAAGAAAAATTCTATTGGCACATTAGTGTTGGACAAAACATGAGGTAAAATTGTGTAATTTAATAACAATGTCGTTATAATCGATAAATTAAGTCTTATATAACTACATGAGTATGTGTAATTATATTTATAATAAATTAAAATATCATATTATATTAAGTATTATATAATTTCTTTAATATTATTCAAAAAATATAATAATAGAATATCAAATAGTGTCCCTCAGTACTACGGTTATTTTAATATTACTTCACATATGATTAACGCTTATAATCTATCAATATTCACTAATTAAATACTAATAAATCATTTATCGCACATAACATAGTATTTCAAAAAAGTGGGACAATAAGTGAATCTAAAGCATTATCTAAAAATAATATCCTCAATCATGCTATAAAATTCTACTTTCTGTTTTTTAGTTTTTAAAAGGTAATGAAAAATTAAAAAATCTTTCATCGTTCAATTTAGTTTTTTATTTTAAAAAAAAAAAACATTGCTATTCTCAGACAAGCTCATATTCAAAAATAATAAACACTCCACACTCCAGCCAAAAATAAATAAACAAATAAACAAATAAATAAACACTCCACAAATAAGCTCGTGATTAAAATCCTCTTGAATTGCATATCACTTTCGTGGATGGAATGATTATAAAATTTTGAATCGATGGAAATAAAAGAATATTATAATAATTTTCTTTACTTGAGAATAACTCACCTAAATATCGGCGTGACTAAATGCACACGTGTCTACTGTCTAACATACAACTTTCAAGCGTGCGACCCAGTAAAGAACGGCAACTAAAGCCACCACAAAGCAGTGACGAATTAAAAAAAAAAAAAAAGAATATCTTCAAAATAGACCAGAAAATCACAATTCTACTATGTTCGATTCTATTCCAATAATTTAAAACTCAAATACAATAAAATATCTCCTCCACTTTTCAACAATATTAGCGTGAAATCGCCGCTACTTCCTCCACGCTCACACCTCCTTGGCCAATCTCATTAATAATTAATTAATTAATTAATTACACGTAATTACAATTATACAACATCAGAATATCCTTATAAACAATAAATATCGAAAAAAAAAACGATTAATAATACAAGATATCTCTAACGACACCGAACAAAATCGCCGTATATTTTGGGTAAAATCGGCTAACTGACTCTTGTAGTGTGACCACTGTAGTCTAAGATTTCCCGAATTCCGTAGCTGCTTCCGTCACAATAACAACTAATCACAGTGTGCCACGTTCAGAAATATGTTTTTATCCTGGCAACAGAAATTACCGGACTATCCTAGGCAATCAAGGAGAGCGAAAATGCAAGGCCCAAAAAATCCGAACACGTGGTCGATAACTATTCTATATTTAGAAAACGACGTCCATCAAGTCGAACTCGCTGAACTCAACCTCCGCCAGGCCCAGGCTCTTCCTCGACAGCATGATATCAGGCAAGCCTAACGGCCCGTCAAAATCGAACCCGAAAGTTTCGGCGTCGAAATCGAAGTAACCGAACCCGTCAAACGGCGTCGGTGCGTCGAAACGGAGAACGGACGTGGGTGACGACGCCGCCACCGCCGCGCCGTCTGACTCGGACGACTCGGTGGACGAGCTCTCTTTCTCTTTTTCTTTTTCTTTATCTTTATTTTCACTTCGCAGTACCTCCACGCCGGTAACGACGGCGGTCGTCTCCCTTGTAACGGAGTTAGGGAAGTTGGTGACGGCGTTAGCTCCCTTGAGCTTCATCGCGGCCTGGTCGTACACGGTGGCCGCTTCCTCCGCCGTGTCGAAGGTCCCGAGCCATACCCGTTTTTTTCGGGTCGGGTCGCGGATCTCAGCGGCCCAGCGTCCCCATGGCCTCCTTCGGACTCCCCTGAACTTTTCCCGGCGAACGGGGTCTGATTCGGGCGATTTGAGAGGCCTCTTGGGGACTCTGTCTTGCTTAATAGAACCAGCCGAAGAAGGAGGAGGAGGAGGAGGTCGTTCTAAGTTGATCTCTCTCACGTGCCTCTTGACTATCCGTACGGACATCTTCTCTTCATCTTCGTCGCTGGACGAATCGGTGGCGTCGGCGTCAGTGATTATGACCCGAACAATCTTTTGGCGGACCCGGGTCATGGATTTCGGGTCTGGGAGGAGTTTACTGGTCGTGGTTCTGAGCCCCGTAAACTTTATCGTGGGATCAGACAAGGCCTTATGGTAGTAGTCTATCATGATCACTGGTTCACTGGAACTTATAAAGAAAGATTAAAAGCGGGGGAAAAAAAAAAAAAAAAATCTCAGAGAGCCGACCAAAGTGGCAGGAGAAGTAAATAGCTGAGACTAAAAAAGAAAGATGAAAACTGGCTTCGCTTCACCATAAAACGAAGAAGAAGAAGAAGAGGATACATCAATAAATAGACCCTGCACCTGCAAAGGGCTACTGGGACTCACTGTGTGTGGTACTGGTAAAACCCAAAAGCCCTTTGCAGAGAAGAAAAGGAAGGAAGTAAAGGAAAAGAAGAAATGAGATAGAAAATGTCAAAGATGGTGTATATATAGTGCACGGACTTGGGAGTAAAAAGATCAAGGGGAGCACCGATCATGATTTTTTAATTTTTTTTAATTTTAATCATGGTCATTATGTTCCTTTTTGTTAGATGTAAAGAGGAGAAATGATAATATGAGTTAGTGTCTGATCGACTGCGGGCTGGAACATGAACTTGTGGTATGAGTCATTTGGAGCGGAGCTGGACTGAACGAGTCAAGTCATGTAAATGGGACGTGGGACGTGGGACTTTTGGGAGTGTAAAGCGGGAAACTGCTTCCAGCTGCCCCCGGTAGACGTGTCACGAGCCGTGGTCTTCACTCGTCTATTGTCAAAAACAAACAAGCCCCGACTCGCAACGCCATAAACTTATTATATGCATGACATATATACACCAATTTAGTTATTTTCTTCCAAAGTCTTCTATTTGCTTTTAATTTCTTTTTTTTTTCTCTCTTTAATTTCAACTTTCTAGGACTTGGTAATAGTACTAGGAGTTGTTTTTTTTTTTTTTTTAATTTGGTTAAATGATAAAATAATTAAGGTTGGTTAAACGGCTTTATATTTCTTAGGCCATGGGCAGTAAAAGAGCAGGAAAATGCAGTGGTGATATTACACGTTTGGGGACAAAATCAACCATATGCTTTGTTATATTCATAACAGTAAAAAAACGTGACTTTTGGTTTCTTTTTTTGCTTTACTGTCTGTTTGTCTCTTTTTATAAAGTATGCTCAGGGTACTAATACTATACTGTGTCGAGTTATGTCCAACTGTGCTAACTCGGTTTGACTCACTGGCTAATAAATAAAGTCGTTAATAAGCGTCTCAAGAACGTTTATTTCAGAGTGAAAAATTAAAATGTAAGTTAGCTTAATTAATTGTGTTCCAAAGCAGCAAAATCCTTCTAGTATATTAATCCTAGAACTAGAAGATAACGTCCAAATGTTGACTATACTTACATATATCGAGGTTTAATGTTGGAGGTATAAAAATATAAAATAAATAAAGAGTTGATCTTTTGTTTTAATTTTTTTTTTATTGATGATAAGATTTTTGGGGTGACAAAGGATGATATTAACATGGGAAATGGTTCAAATAAAGCCCAAAATAAAAAATTTCAAAAGTAGCTTAGAGTTGGTTAATGCTTGGGGAAGAAGCAAAGCATTTTCCCAAAGCACGTGAGCAATGATGTAGAATAACTAATAAGAGAGCTTTGGCGGGAAGGACTGACCCCCACCCTTCTTTGCTTGTCAACCAAGCGATAAGATTCAATTAATTAAATCTATTTGTTTCCTCTAAAAGAGCACACATGAAAATGTCATTTAATTAATGAGGTTCCAGCAAATATATAACAAGACGTTTTCATTGAATCATGCATGATCTTAAATGTCACTAATATTACTATAGTACTGTGCCTTTCAGCTTCAACAATCCACTACCCTCCATTCAACAAAATAAATAAATAAATAAAGGTCTACCTCCTAAAGTTTATATAGATTATGAGGTTTAATCCATGTAATCAGTTGGTTTATGATCAAATCTTAGTGGCAAGTGTGCTTAGGTCAGAGAAGTCTGCGTGCTGTGTTTTATGCGCCTGAACAAAACAAATCAACATTAATTCGTATTATGTAGTCAAAGATTAATATTAGGGGACTGGCTGATTTTCTACATTGGTTAGGCAATCTTGGTCAGATTTTTCCTTCTCCTTTGTCCAACTCACGAAATTCCGCATTTTCAACCAATTATTTGTTTGGTATATGCTTTTCGAGGAACAAGGTTTTAACACAGAGAAGTACCATTGTTTCTAGGAAATGAAATGAGCTGGCTCCAACCAATGAAGAATTGGTACTCCTGCCCCAAAATCATTGGCCATAACAATATTGCTTCCAACGAAAATGCTTTTAACATTCCAATTCAAAGAGGTTTAAAATTTTTGGTTCTCTCTATGGTTTCGTTGGATTTTCCTATGTCATTTCACTACATTCACAGGCCCTTAATATACCGATTCGATGTACTAATTGATTCACAACTTTGACAATAATTTTGAACCTTCGAGTATCAGAACTCGTAATTAAGCGCTCCCCCACTAAGTTTTATCACTTCAAGACTAATGATGGCTCGAAACAGGACGACTCCACGTGGTTTGAGACATCAAAGTCGTTAAGACAATGATTTTGAACCCAGCAATAACATGTGAGGATTCGCCATTTTATCACCTAATAAACTTGTTTTATGTATTTTTTCAGTGGACTGAACTACAGTTCTCGAACAGTTTTAAGGTAAAGACCTTTTGGGGACCATTATGCATTGTGCCACGCAGCCAAACTAAGCACCAGCGGATTCACTATAAGATGGCAAGAGGTTAACAAGCGCACTCTTATACAATGAATATTTGACAGCGACTCGATAGACCTTTTAAAGAGCTGATTAAAGATTTAATATCCTATGTAATACAATGCAAGATGCATCTTCCTACAAATACGTACTGAATAACCACTACAGTCTTTACGAGCAAAAGGACTGAAAATGTAATTGTTCCCCCACCAAGGATTATTTCTCAAGCATTTAAGAGTAACACATCAACAAGACCATTCAGTTGATAAGAACATAGCAACGACACATTACAGTTTTCTTTTCCATCTCCAATATCTTCAAATTGGTATACACAAAATGAGATCCAAGTTCCTTGCAGAATTCAACTGAAGAAATAAATAAAAGAAAAAAAAAACATTTTTCCAATATTTCCTTTTCCTTAAAGACCTAAAAAAGGAGATGGAATCCATGCATTTGTGGCCTTATACAAATGCTGAGAGCTCTTCACTCTAATCATCCCATGGCATACTTCTGTGTCCAACTGCGAGCAGTGGCTTCATACTTGGCTCTGTCGGTCTTGTACATGTGAGCAATTTCGGGGACAAGAGGATCATCGGGGTTGGGGTCTGTCAACAGAGAGCAGATTGATAGCAGCACCTGAAATACAGAGATCATGGTTATGTTTTCTACAAGGTTAAAAGTCCATAAACAAAAGATAAATTACTATCTACCCCTTAGCAAGTCACAAACATTATGCAGTACATATGAACGGGTTCTTCATTCTTATTAGAGATAATGTCAGCCAGGCTTAACAAATGCATATTAGTCATTACAACCAAGCTGTTCTTCAGATCATTTTCCCATAACCATAAAGCATTTGAAGTTAAAAAGAATCATGGGGAAGGGAATGGTCATCCAAACCTTGGAAATGGTTAGCGCAGGACTCCACTGTTCTTTTAGAATATCTAAACATATGCTTCCATTGCTGTTAATGTTGGGATGGAAAACCTTCGTTCTAAATGCCACCTGAAAATTTACATGTTTCAGACTTTAGAACCATAAACAACACAATGTAGAATCACATATGATGAACTACATCTACAAGGAGAATCACGTATCATGAACTACATCCACAAGTCAACAGCATAATATGGCTAAGCTATGAAGAGAATAACCTTAAACAATTAGTCGTATTAGAGTTCCAAATGAAATTCTAAAACAACCAACTAAAGAAATACAGATCAAGACAGACATAAACACAATACAGATACTAATATACCCAATTTACGCATCAATGCAGTAACAAGATTGAGATTTCAAGAGTATTTTAGCTAGCTAAAAATGATGATCCAGAAAATGTTAGATACACAGGTTTGGTGCAAAAAGAAAAAAGAATCTGTCAAGTAGAATAGAAGCTTCCCAGTTGAAGATCACCAATGCCCAACAATGGCTATGTGTTTTCAGCTTCAACGGCATCTATCTACTTACCAGTCTAGTAGTGTTTAAAAACTACATACTAACAGCTTAGATCAATACTGTCAAAAACAAAGTCAAAAGGAAAATAAAATTTTGCATAAAGTGCCCGAATATAATCCAACTGGCTAAAAATTAACCAAGGACAGATATTGAAGCTCTAAAAATTATGATGATCAAGAAACAGGTAAATAAAGCGAGGTAAAACGGCAAACAGGATAGTCACCCCATCATTCATTCAATCACAAAACCGACACCCTCCCTCTGTTCCTAGGACTTCAATTGCAAAAGGGAACTGCAATTGATAAAGAAACATAAACAGGGAGGAGAAGAAATAACCTTAGGGTGCGCTTAAAGGGGATAGTAACAGCTAGTAGTCTAGTAGTCATTACAAAGCTCCATATAAACATCTTAGACAGATATTGCCATAGAAGAACATTAAAATGATAAGACCAAATTGCAAGGAGTGGTTGAATAATCATCCAACCGGCTCAAACATTAACAAAGAAAGGTATTAAAATCTCAAAACTATCTTCCAACTTTCATGCAAAAAAAAAAAAAAGCAAATAAATTGAAAGCTAAGACAACGGTATACTCACCGACTCAATCATTCAATACTCACCGACTCAATCATTCAATCACAAAACCGACACCATCCCTATGTTTTCCAGACTAAAATTGCAAAAGGGCACCAGAAAGTTATAGGGAAGCATAGACAATATCTTCTAACACCATCCCTATGCTTTATCTTTTAAAATTGCAAGCAGCGGTTGAATTATCATCCAACCGGTTCAAACATCAACTCAGAAAATGATATTAAACACTCAAAAATATCTTCTTATTTCATGAAAAAGGCAAATGAATTGAAAGCTAAAACAACGGTATAGTCACCACCTCAATCATTCAATCACAAAACCAACACCATCCCTATACTTTCCAGACTAAAATCGCTAAAGGGAAACAGAAACTAATAGAGGAACATAGACAATGAGGATAAGAGAAAAAACCTTTGGGGGCTTAAAAGGATAATCCGGAGGAAAATGAATTGAAACAAGAAATACGCCTCCCGCGTATGGGCTATCAGCCGGCCCCATAATTGTTGCTTGCCAGTGGAACATGTCCTCAGCTACAGGACCTACAATAAGTAAGTAGGCAAACACTTCAAAACTTGTTCATATACAATTTTAATCGTTCATCTGATCCGCTGAAATACGCATCAACAGGCACTGAATAAAATCTTAATCTATCTACTATGTCCCCTTTGCTTACCAGTTTTAATTTTCTTTTTCCGCTAAAAAAGATTATAACACCCTATAAAAATTAAACCAGGAGGCGAAACACTACAAAGGTTAAAAAGTCAACCGAGTATGCGCCAAAATATTTTGTCAAACAAAATTGGTCTTAAATTCAATTATCAGATGAAATTGTTAATCGTTATCAACTAGGCTTAAACTCCACTTTCTCTACTACGACAAACGAAAATACATACATAAAAAACAAAAAAAAAAAAATGATTAGAGAAATATATGATTCGGTGGAATGAACGTATATATTATACATATAGTCTACATATAACAGAGAAGAAGCATATCATACCGGCGCTGCAAGAGGTAGGAGGATCCTTCTGCAAATCCTTGAGCTCCTTCAAGATGCGTTTCGACGCCATTATTACACAGACGCAGCTCTAAAAATCCACAAACGACACAAATCAGCCCCAGATCGCCAACCAAAACAGCCAAACGACACAGAAAACGCAACTCAATCTCTTATAAAAAAAAAAAAAAAATTTAATGAAAAAGAAAGAGGCGGATCTTGTCGAATCATAACCCGAAACAAATAAATCGATAGGAGAAGATGAGAAAGAAAAATCACCTGAGACTTTGAAAGGAAGGTCTGTAAGAACGGAGGATGAGATTTCGGGTTTCGGAAGAAAACCAGGTGGAATCTAAATCACAGGGACGACCTTTCAATGGAACAAACAGCGTAATTATTATACGGCCCAAAGAACCACACAGCTTCTAGAATTTTCTGTCTTTATATTCCAACTTGGCGTTGGATTAACGCAGTTTCCTTTTTCTTTTTCATTTTTTTAAAATTATATTTAGGATTGATGATTCTATTGGAGAAGATAAGTGGAGTGGTCCTTAAATTATTGGGAAAAAAATATTTGGGCCCCTAAAGTTTAAATATTTTCGTTTTGGCCCTTTAGTTAGTAAAAGTGTACTATGTTAGTCCTTTCTATTTATTGTGCTGTGTTAGGATTTTAACAAAATGGGACACATGTCCCAAAATACCAAGTTTGGAAGATGTTATGAAATGTGTTCTTATCCATTTGTGCGGCTAGTTTTGTACAGGAAAACTTCGATAAATGAATATTGATAAATTAATAACATTAGTTAAATAATAAAATTTTCTGATTCTAACTCAATTATGTACTAAATTAATATTTTTGCTATATACATAAGATAATAATTTTTTATAATTCTTTTAGGAGCCATCGAATATATAAATTAATGATTGATTAAATATATAAAAGAAAAAATACATAAACATTCAAAATATTAATGGAATTTTCTAAATAATTTTTATTTTCTTAATTATATTTTTTCAAAATACATTCACAATTATTTGCTTATTATTTGTACTTAAATTCAACTAAGTCTCGTCTCTAATTTTTTGAATGCATATAACATATTTGATATACGATTTATGTTGACTCATATCATCAATCTTATACTCATGTTTTGAAATTAACAAACATATGATTAAGAATTAATAATCTCTTTGAGTGTATAGTAGTTTAAATTGAAAAGATCACAAGACATTCAAGATGAATTATAGAAAGAGCTTGAAGACAAAAATCAAGAATACAAGAATTAGACTAGCAAAGGTTAAATATTTAGTTCTTGTATTTGAATATATATATATATATATATATATATACATATATATATTTACACATAATATAATTTTAATGGCTCAAATTTTTCTAAAAATTGAAAATTTTCAAGCCAACATTGTCAAAATAATTTATCCTCATTAAAGTTTGAAAATTTATTTTACACAACTTTTAAATTGATTTATGAATTTCTATAGTATTCATATTTCATAAAAAATAATTTAAGAAGTCACAATTTTGAAAATAATCAAAAGAAGCTTAAAATAAAATTGAATTTTGCTCTCTGGTATTTTTGATAGATCGAAATTGCATTTTCTATCTTCCGATTTTCTGCTAATTTTGTAATTATTTTTTAATATGACCGTTAGAACTACACTACCAAGGGCTAGTATTTTCGATCTACTAAAATATATTTTCGGTTTACCGAAAATGACAAATTATCTGTAAAACGCATTAAAATGATTAATTTTCATCCAAGTCTATAAATAGAAATATTTTTAAGACTTAAAATAACTTTTGAACATCCTTACATTGCTTATATCATATCTTTAAGTTGTTCTAATCAATTTTTGTGATTCAAACTTTCATATCCACGTTTTCACATAAATTATTTGAGACAAATTAGATCATATCTTGTATTTATATTTATTCTCTCTAAGTTTATCTTGAATTAAATATCTTAAATAGAGAGAGAGAGAGAGACAGAGAGAGTCTAGTTAAGTGATTCAACAAAAACTAAATTATATTTGTGAAGTAAGGTTGACACCAGATTCATAAATAACCCGGTTTAGGTGAGATTGACACTAAAATCTAATCAATTTGTGGTAGGTATAATAGAGCCGGTTTCAAGACTGTTATAAAGATGTGAGTGTGCCTGAAAAGAAATCACCCATTGTGTACAAAGGTCGGTCAAGTCCATATTCTTGATCCAATAATGGAAAGCTCGAAGTTTGTTGCCAAGGATTAGGGATATAGATAAACCATCTTGTTTGTTGAACTTAGTAAGAATAACGTTTGTACTTCTCTATCCCTATCTCTTTAAATTATTTACTTTAAGTTTGGGCATGTTATTTAGTTATTTTTACTTGATATAGTCATTGCTTACATAATTCACTTAATTATCTTAAAAAGTTTACAAAAGGTTTTAAAACTCAATTCACTCCCACTTTTGGGTTAGCTAATCTTGTAATAACAATTTAGAATCTATTTATAATAATTTTGATTCTAGAAGTAAAACTAATGACTATTTATAAATGTTATGTTCAATATATATGAAATATCTTGAAATAATATATTTTATAAAATATATTGAATTTTAAAGCTACATTTATATTATGTATATATATTTATAAACTTTTTAATATATTACCAAAAATTAATTTTTAGAATTTTAATTATGTACAAACAATATATATTAACTTATATATATATATATATATGCATGTTAATTTTCTGGTTTTTTTACATGTACACATTAACTTTGACTTATCTAGTACATGTTATTATAAATCATACATGTATCTTAGGCCAAAACGCAAATATTAAACTTATACTACTCTTTTATATTAATAAATATTTATTAATCAATAAACTAACATACTTTTCATTAAATAAATAACTTCTCTAAAATAATAATTTTCCTTAGTCTCAACAATATTAATTTATAAAGATTTTACTATATTCATATATAGTTGATTCTAATATGTTAAGGCTAAATTTCGTATTGAAACCTCTTTGATTAATAAAAAAGAAAGAACACGTATGTTTCACGTGCACCTTTTATTAAAAAATTAAACAGAATATAGCACAAATAACAAAGTAAATATTTTTGCCCACTAACGTTAGCTCAGTGAGTGGGTAGATGGGTGGGTGGTGTGTAAGGTGGAGAGTAAGTATTAAGTCGGAAGTTCAACTTTAGGGTTCGTGAGCTATTTTTATTTATTTGTAATAAGCGATGGTTATTAATTAAGCCACACTTAAAAAAACTAAGTAAAATATGTCAATAATTTTTGGACCAAGGTCCAAAATAAAGAAATTTAAGGTCAATAACCAAAATGAGATTTTCTAAAATTCTTAGGGACCAATTGGGTCATTAACTCTTTTTTAAAATTATATTGCTTTTTTTCTTTTGCAAAGTGATCCACTACCGTGTTGGAATTTACTTTACGGGTCCGAATTTTTTGCCATCTTTAATACTTGGGTCCAAATCGGTATTAGATTCTCCGGTACCTATTTGTCCCCATAATGTCATCATGACTTTGGCATCGTGGCATTAAATCTTAGCTCCCCAAATTTTTTAATTATTCCATTATTGGATCGTGTGGCTCTTGAAACAATCATTAGTAGCTTTGTTCCCCTTTTTCACCTTTCCTAATGAATGAAATTCATGCAACTTTTGATTCTGTCTCGTCCAATGAGCAGCAATGCAAACGCCAAATCCACTGACCCGATTAAGTTTCTAACTCGCCCGACCCGTCAAAGAACGGGTCTTGGACTGTCCGTATCCGTTTCTACCGCTGGCCTGGCTCGGAAAAAAGTCCAATTTAGCATTTATTTTTAAAGCCTCACCGACAGTTTCGAGTTGTGAAACGCGTTTTGGTTATATAAATTACAAGCACAAAGTCGTTTTTTATTTGTCAATTCAAAATTATGCTCCATTCAGCCCCATTTGGCATGTTACACGCCTCTAAAGAAGCACCCAAACAAGCAAGAATTCAAACCATGGAGGGCAGAGTCAACTACTTTAGTTTATTCTAGAACACAAGTTTCAACAGCTAACATATCATTTGACCGCACCAAGTACGAAGAGGACGGATGAAAAGGAAATACCAAAATTAAATTTGAAAAAACACTTCGTTTGACGCTCCAAAGTAATCTTTACTCTTATGTTATGAGTTAAGAGGCTGTGCAGTTTTCTCTTCTTCAGTCACAATAAGCTTGCCTTCTACAAACTCGCAAGCAGGAATTGGTATACCAAGCTGCTTCTGCAGCTTCTTCACGACAAAAACTTCTGGCTCCTCGCACAGCGATACGACTGTGCCTGGCCGACCCAGCCGGCCAGTCCGACCAGCTCGATGAGCGTAGTGAGTTGAGTCTGTTGGTAAGTCCAGATTGACCACTAGATCACATTGTGCCACATCCAAACCTCTAGCTGAGAGTTCATTGGTAACAAGGACTCTCACCTCCCCTCTCTTAAATTTTGTCAATGTCGTTGATCTAGCAAGCTTGCCCAGATCGCCATGTAGCTCCGCAGCTTTCATTCCACGAGCCTCTAGCTTATAGACTGCATCCTTTAGCTGCCTTGCGTGGTTCATGAAGGCTATGACAGACTTGGCATCAAGAGCGTGAACACATCTTCTCAATGTATCAACCTTGTGTTGTAGCCTTGTGACACAATGGAAGTGTTTCAAAGCTGGAGGTAGGCTCTCCACCGCTGGCTGACCCTGAAGATTCAAGGATGAACTCGAAGAGGTCGTAGTCTTTGACGGATTAATGGGCCCAGCTTGCGAAATGGATTCAAGTGGAACGACCTTTTTGGCTTGGACAAGAAGTGCATCATGGCCCCAACTCCTGGCTGCCCTTATCACTGAAAATGGTAGTGTAGCTGAAACCAAAATCGTCTGACGCTCAACCCTCTTGGCAAGCGGGTTTTTGGGGTCTGCACCTGATCTTCTACCTACATGTTCTAATATCCGGTGCATGTCCTCTCGGAAGTTAAAAGAAAGGAGTTCATCAACTTCGTCTAAGACCAAATAGCGACACTCGTGAGTGTGAAGCTTCCCAGAAGCACTGATCTCCGCAATCCGGCCAGGCGTCCCCACAACAATAACAGGTTTGTTTTTCTTAAGAGCTTCTTCCTGCCTCGATCGATTCGCACCCCCTACAAGCTGCTGAACCGCTTTTTTGTACGTAGGACCCAATATTTTCTCAACCTCCCTAACAATTTGCATTCCCAGCTCCCTAGAAGGGGCCACTATTACAGCTTCAATGTCTGTTTTATTCCCAGATTCTCCACTTCCACCTGAAGAGTTTCTCTTCCTCAGCGGACCTACCTCAGCGAGTATGGGAAGAACATAAGCCAGTGTTTTCCCTGAACCCGTGTAAGACTGAATCATAACATCTTGATTTTTGAGAATCACAGGAATCGCTGCAGACTGAACATCAGTCGGAGTTGTGAAGCCCTCATTCTCTAACCTCTCTATTAAGGTAGGAGGCAGGCCAAGCTCAGAAAATGACTCGGCTGCAAATGGTGCTGCCTCTATCTCAAGCTTCTTAGCCATCCCAGCTGACTTGACCACATTGCTTCTAACCGTTTTCCTATCTTTAGGGACTTCAGTATGAGAATTCAACCGTTTAACTCTATTTGTTTCCCTTGGTTCTGTTGTTTCAAGCTTACTTTTAATTCCGATGCTAGCAAGAGTGAGAGGTCCACTGTCACGATCAACCTGATGCCGAACCGACGCGCTGCTATGGAACCAAGATTTCCTAGAAACACGAGTTAACTTTTGGAAGGGTAGTGATCCTCTGAAAAGGAGAAACCGCGACGAGATTAATGCTGGCATCTTTTCTAAGCTCAACTAGTAATCATGCAACCGACTCCCAATAGCTCAATGCAGTAGCATCATCAATGGCTTGAGAAGCGTTTGAAGCAAACTTAAGGATAATGTTTCTCTTCAAAGCTGCAAAGTAAATTCAACAAAATGAGTTAAAGGGTCATCAGTCATCCCTAGTATTAAAAATGGGAAAAGATAACCATCCCTGAATACGTTAAGAATACGAACAAAACCAGTTTCCCCATTGTCTGAGGCATTTTGTCAAACATCACTAGAGCATGAACACTAAACAACAATATATCCAAAAAACCCTCCTTTGAAACTCGGCCAAATAAAGGTAAAGCCGCTTCTTCGTGCATCCAAACCATTTTCTATTATTAAATACATACATACATATATATACACACACACAAACACATATATTACATTTATCCTCAAAATTCATCACAATAATTTAACCTGAATAGTTATATCTTAAACCTCCCTAAAACCACAAAGTTCTTGATGCATATATGTTCTTGCAACAAATCCAAAATCTTAATCAAAGCATTAAATATTTATAGTTACACATACATTTTGTATATAAAAGTTTACAATTAAGGCCTTCCTCGCATTTCTTGAGAAACCAAACAGAGCAATAAATTATACACAAAAAAATGAGAAGGAAAAGTGGAGCACCTGAGAGGTAGTTGGAGGATTCGGGAGAAAGCTTTCGAAATCAGCTGGAGCAGAGAGAGAGAGAGAGAGACTGAGAAGCAGAGTGAGCGAGGGAGAGAGCGTGGACCGCTTTACCACCCAAAGACTCTCCCATTTTGTTTATATCCCTACTCTGCGTTTTTGCAGAATGGTCCTTGACATTTCTCTTGGCTGGCTTGTAATTGTAACACCTAGTTTATTTCTTTTCTTTCACCTAGGTCCCCTCTATTTCCTTTTTGTTCTTCTTTAAATATCTTTCGTCACGATCAAAGTTCCAAACTCAAAATAATATTTGTGGAGTGCGAACAATTGATAGCAGTACTAATGAAGCAATGGTCTACGGTATACGCGTTTTCGATTTCATTTCGCCCACTTGCCAATAAGAACGCAAAGAAGAAGAAGGAATAATCCAAAAGCAAAGCATCTTCATAGCGTAGTTGACTAAACACGATAAGTATCCCATTTGTCAATGGCATCTTCATTCACCGGAAATAATGTATTATTATATTTTATTTACGTTATTTTTGTTTAAAGCTATTTTCCTTAAAGAAAGAAAGAAAGACCACTTTTGAAGGAATCTTTTCTACGTACATAATATGACATTAATATTTTGCAAAGTCATTAAAACACATTGCAAAGTAACTTTATACGTTATATTACCATGTTCAATTTTCCAACTGTACATCAGACTCGAAACGTGACTCATCAAATTGCAAAGTAACTTTATACGTTATATTACCCTTTTTTTTTTTCGATAATTGTTGATAGAGGTTTTATCAACAATAAATTTATAAATAATTAAGAGACGTGGCTTGTGTGAATTGAAGTAGTAATCAAAGCAAATAAGGAGAGAGGGATTTATAGTGGTTCAGCCCCGAAAAAGATGAGCCTACGTCCACTGTTTTCTCACTATAATGATGAATACTCAAGGTTACAATACTGAAAAGCTGTTTTCTTAAGACTTAGACTACCCAAAGTTTGAAATACTCTAAGCGTGTATATGCTCTGACTTCTATTCTTTGTGACTTGTTTCTGCTCAGAACTTGATTGTGATTTCCTCGGAACATAGAGCCCCCTTTATATAGATTGTAGTGACCTTATGTCCCAAGGTTCCTTATGTCTCTAGGATCCTAATTGTATAAACGGGTAACTATACAATTAGGTAACATAAATCAAGTAACAATTTAATTGGATAACTACTCAAAAAGGATAACTAGTTAATCGCAAATAGGAGTCTTCAGTTTCCCTTTCATTGTAGGTTTCTTCCACAACATTTACTTGTTTCCCTCTTCTTATAGGTTTCCTTTATTGTATTTGCGTGTTTCCCTTTTCTTATAGGTTTCCTGTTTGTTAAGGGAAACTGCACGGAGAAGGTCGCACAAAAACCTGCGGAAGAGGTCGCATAAATCCTTCTCGGAGGAGGTCGCATATATCCTTCTCGGAGGAGGTCGCATATATCCTTCACGGAGGAGGTCGCATATAATACTTATGCGACCTTAGGATTTTAGACCGCACAACAATTGCCCCCCAGCTCCATTAGTTCTTTAGGACGAAATGGAGCTTTCAATTACCGTGCGACCTTGTGACATCATAAAACTTGCGGTTTGAGTAATCGAAGATCCGTCAAATCTTCTCTCGAGATCACGCGTATCTGTCAGAACGGAACACGTGTAGCTAAGAGCGAAATTCGAGGAAGCCTGATTAATGCCAACCGTCACCGAATCTTTTCAAATTTCAAATTATCCTGACTTTTCGGATAGATTTAAATCCCGCGCGATCCTTAGCCCTCAGATTTAAAATTCGAATCCTCTGATCTACGGCTGCGATCTAATGGTGCTTAGGTTATAAATATCAGAACCAACTGTTCCTATTTCATTTCTGTTTCTCTTCTGAAAACTTCAGAAAAATCTTCAGAACCCTAGCGCCGTCCTTTCTCCCAGGTCGCTCCAACCACCGCTGTTCCTCCGACGGTTCCGAATTAACTTAACTCTCTCCATTGAAGAAAGGTCAGTATCCTCTTATTTCTTTCATTCTTGAAAACTTCAATCTGGGGAATAAATTTATTTCACCGATGTGAAGTGTTCCTTACATATATTTTCTGTCCGTAGAGTAGAATCGTAATTTCTTAGAAATGATCCTATAGGAAGAATTTCTAGGGTCTGATACCCTAATCTATTCTTTCTGAACTGACGGTTCATTTACGGATGAACTGCTCGAACACTTTCTGATGAACTCGTAGATAAACCTATCTGTTTAACGCAACCTTAGGATAAATATCCAACATGTTAGCATAATGGAAATCCTCAATATCTGAATCCCTGTGTATTTCTTTTCAGATGTCTAGTAGTGAGGAACTATTTAGGGAAGAAAATGCCTTTTCCGGGGAATCCGACTCAAACTCAAGTGTTAGCACTATTAACCTTGAGGATTATCTTGAGCCTGAACCCGAGATAGAAATAACTGGGGTAAGACAGAGTAGTCCCCGAATAGGCGATCTTCCCCAGGATCAGTGGCCCAAACATATTAGGGATGCTCCAGTATTTTCTTCTGGCTACCCGTACGTAGAAGGAAACTGGTCTTGTATCAACGTCCGAACGAGCTGCACGTCAAACAAACTCAGGAAGATTGCGAGCAGCTACAAGATCGCTATCCCCCTGCGTCTTCCAATGGAGTTCAACCGCCCTCACACACCACCTCGCGGACTTGCTTCCTTTTCTGAGGCGGTTCTTAAGTGCGGCGTGCACCTGCCCCTCCATCCGTATATAAAGTCAATAATAGATTACTATGGGGTCGTCCCCTTTCAACTAACCCCTAATACTTATAGGTATATAGTAGGCTTGTACATTTTGTATCATAAATTAGGCTTAGAAACCCCTTCTCCCGAGGAATTCGCTTGGTTCTACCAAGTGAAGTCAAACCCGTCAGACTTCGGCTTCTTCTATGCGAGCAAGTGGTCGAATCAAGCCATAAAAACGATCTACGGGGTTCGCAACAACATGGGAAAATGGAAAAATCCTTTTTTCCATTTTGACTATACAGCCAATGGCTTCTTCCAAAACCCCGGTAGGTAGTCTTCTAACTTGCTGTCCTGTTTGTTTATCTCTTCTTTTTATTGATCGCATTTTCAATGTCATTGCAGACAATAGGGATCGACCAGGGCTTTCCAGTGATCAGCTCGCAAGGGTATACGCAGTCAACGAGCTTCCAGTTGAAGAATTTAACTGGAAGGTTCTGGGCACAACGAAGAACCTGATCGCTTGTGGCTTGATTCCAAAGGGTGCCGCATTCCCAGACCCCCCAGTCATCTCCTCCAGACCGGCGAGCTCGAAGAAGAAGCCCAAGAAGTCTGACTTGGGTGCCTCGTCCTCTAGAATAAGAAAAAGGAAGGCACCGACTACACCGCCTCGCTCAGAGCCCTCATCTCCAGAGGTCGTGTCCCCACCAGCTCCTCGACCAGCTCCACAGGAAGAAGGTAATTGCACGCTCACTCTGAGTACCTTATACTTTGTTTCTTCGCTTATTAACACATTCTGTTGTACAGAGATGGTTATTGGAAGCGGTCTGCGAGCTCCTCCGTCAACTCTCGGGTCAATGGCAAAAGCCAAAACACCCGAGAGCACGCCACCATCAAAAGGGAAGGAGAAGGTCGACTGCTCAAAAAAAAGAAAAGTCGTCTTCGAGGATGTCCCTGCGAGCTCGCCCCCTCCACCACCTCAGCCAGCGAGCACCTCAGTACCTTCTACTGAAGCTGCTACCTCAGAACCGATCCCGGCAGATAAAGGCGATGAACTGTTCGCACTTCTTAACCAGCTACCAGAGAAGGCTTGTATGAGCGCAGCCTTCATCGACCGTTTCACATCCGAAGAAGGCTGGGAGCGAATGAAGCGACGTTCCGCCAAGGTCGCTTTCGGATCAGCGATGAGGATGCTGGCTAATGTAAGCTTCTGAATTCTAACTTTTGTTGGCTTAGAGATTTTCATAACATCTCAATTTTTTTTTTTAGACTGCGGCTGCTGCTGTCCTGATGCACGATCCAGTTCTCGAAGGCTTAGAGAAAGCTGAGAAGTTCGACGAAATAACTCAAGCATTCGAGAACTCGGAGAAGGCTTGGGAAGAGGAGAAGGCGAGCCTCCTTTCGGAGAAGCAGCAGATGCTCGAGGACCTGAGCAAGGAGAGACTCGCTAAGGAAAACTCCGAGGAGAAAGTCAGAGAGCTCGAGAAGGTCGTTTCCGAGTATCCGGACCGTATGAGAGAAGCGACCACCGAGGCGGTTCACAATGCCATCGAAGAGTTCAAAGCGACCGAGGTCAAAGAACTTGAAGATAAGGCTAGTGATATCGCCTCGTCGACCATCATCTACAACAAATTCTGCGAGCATCCGGACTATGACTTCTCCATCCTTGGCGAGGACATGGTCGAGCTTCTGCAGAGCTGGAAGGAGGACACAGACAAAACAGGCGACGATGGTGCGAGCCCTTCCTCGTGAAGTCTTTTTTTTTTTTTTTTGACAATGCGGGCTTCGTCCCCTCTGTATTAATGACCACCTGTTTAATAAAGTTTTTCCTTCCTTGTATGCTCCTGAAATTTTTTCCATATATGCTCCTGCAAAATAGCAATAAGAGACGATAGTAATTTTAACCAAGTAGTCGACCACAAGTGATCGATCAGTACGCTTTTAACGATTTAAATCCGACTAACTTAAAACGAATTTTAAGCGTTAGGATGGGTTAGGTCGCTTAAGAAAACAGTTAATACGAGTGATGCAAACTCTAACTGTATTTCAAAAGTTCCATGTCAAAATAGATGATAGCAATATATCACTTCGAACAATGAACGTTATGCTTAGTTACTTTTTTGTTCGAGGAGGGAAATTGCGTAAATACGACATGCTGAGGCATGAAGCGAGGATAAAATCCTAGGATTTTAAGGAGATT
>JXTB01000037.1:1364755-1427219 GCA_002914805.1 Parasponia andersonii
CATACATCCTTCTCGGAGGAGGTCGCATATATCCTTCACGGAGGAGGTCGCATATAATACTTATGCGACCTTAGGATTTTAGACCGCACAACAATAATTATACGTTATATTAAATTTATGACATTGGTTAATGCCTTTACTCAAAGCAGTCAGTTGAGAGATAAATATGTTATATCGAATGTTTTCCTTTCGATCAAAATGCGACGTGTCCCGAATAAAAGAAATGCGACGTGAAGCAACAGTAAAAGAAAACTAGAATAAGAAAACTAGAATAAAGCTTCAAATGGATAACTGCAAAGAAAGAGAAACAACCTTCTGAGTAGAGATTAAACAATTTATTTATTAGTTGTTACTCAATTTTATATTGTTGTTCGAAATTATATTTTTTGATTATATACTTTAATGTTCTTATAATTATAAAATATTGAGTCATTCTCACCTATATAAATGAGACACAATCTCACTTGTATAAAGGAGACACAATCTCGTTGTTTATTATCTCATAATCACTTTATAAAACACCAACTCTCTGTAATTCTCTCTTTGGTTTCACTTTAAAACTTAGAAAAACTCTTATAATTCTCCAGAAAATAGTGAAGAATAATCAATGTATACTCATCTTTTTTTTTAGACTAAATCATTATAAAATTTCTGTTTGTTTATTTTTTTTATTATTCAATTTGTTTTCATACAAGTCTCTCAAAATTTACCAAATATATTGTTGACAAAAACCTCCGTCAACAACTCTCAATCACCACAAAAAGCTTTGAACATGTTTGTGCAACTAAGATGTTCTTAGAGTGTTTTTTTTTTTTTTAATGTTAGAATAATGCTATATATCTTGATAAATTATCTGATAAGTAAAATAAATATTTGAATGATGTGGTATATAAATTATCGATTAAGAAAAATAACTTATTTGAAAGAAGTGGTATCGTAATATTTATTTGAATAATTTGAATCATGTTTGTGCTAAGTGAATAATTTATTTATTTGAATAGTTTATTGATATTCATCGAGAAAAACAAGTGAGATTTTCTCCAAGTGTCCTATCCTTTTTGTTTCTTAAGAAAAATGACAAATTGTGTTTTCCTCCCTAATTATGAGGGTTGTAGCCCAAACTATATTTTGTTGCACAAATTCCCCATGTATTACTAATTTATTGCAAAATATATTCTTCAATTAAATTATGTCTATGATTTAACGGATTTGCTGACGTGGCAAAGTGTTTTTAATATATTAATCTATTATTAAAAATAAATTAATTTTTTAAAAAAAAAAAAGAAGAAAACTTAAATAAATATTTTTTCTTCTCTCTTTTCTCTCTTCTCTCTCCCCTTTCCTTAGTTACCTCTCTCTCCTTCCTTCATGCTACTTCAACACCTTACCACCCTCATCCTCTTCCCAGTTGAGCTAGACCCAGACAACATTATCTGAACAACATAGTCAATTATCTTTATTAAAAAAAAAACAAAACAAAAACTCAACTACTCAAGTAAGAATAAGATAAATATTATCTGAACATGGAAGGCTAAAAGTCGTCCACTTATTTTTTATGGTACAAAAAAAAGACAAAAAAAAAAAAAAACGTTTGGAGAATGATTTGATAATTTTTAAATCAAAGATAATTTTTAAATCAAATTATCTACTCCATTTTCGCTCTGAGAATGGAAAATGAATTCAATTTAACAAATTAAATTAAATTGAAGAAGCTGAAGTTCTCTTCGTATACTTATTTTTTATGATAAAAAAAATAAAACTAAGACGGAAAAAAAAAACCGATTGGAGGACGGTTGGTTGAATTACCTATACTTTGTTCATGTCTTTTCCTGATTTTAGGGGATGAAAGTGGTTCATGTTTTTTCCTAGTTTTAGGGGGTTTCACCTAAATTCTGGAATTGTGTTTCCAGGGATTAGGGAGTTTATTTTTGCTAAAATGCTTCTTTGTGACTTTTAATCATGTAAACTCTCTATATATACTTTGTACCTATCCGGATTAAAATTATGAATAGAAAATGTCAATATTTTCATGTTCAAACCATTCATCACGTATCTTCAAAATATACTTCCTATCTCTTAACACGATTTGGCTTAGTTATCAAATAAATTAGTGGAATATCTTGTTTTCATTTTGCATAATATTGTCTGAGATTAGTTTAACTGGGAAGACGATGAGGATAGGGAGGTGAAGCAGCCTAAAAGGGAGGAGAGAGACTGAACTCAGTGAAGAAAGAAGAAAAAATATTTATTTAAAGTTTTTTTAATTTAATTTAATTTTGATAATAGATTAATATATTAAAAATAGTTTTGTCATATCAGCAATTCCGTTAAATTATAGACGGAATTTAACATAAGGATATATTTTGCAACAAATTAGTAATACATGGAGAATTTATACAATAAAATATAATTCAAGGGACAAAAGTCTACAACCTCATAATTCGGGAGAAAAAAAATACAATTTATCCTAAGAAAAATATTAAAATGGTGCTACGTGATGAACTATCAATTATCTAGTACAGAAAATAATGTGTATCATATTTTTTTGTTAATATTTAAAGTATATTGTTTTTTTTAGGTGAATTAGTGAATATATATTGTTTTTCTAGGTGAATTGGTAAATATATATTTGTTTAATCTACGTTAATATACCTATTAAGTATTAATCAAATTAATTCTTTCTATAGATAATTTATCGTGATGTTAAGCATTTTCCACAATGTTATCTTAAAAGATTTATCAAGGAAAAAGAAAACATAGATCACATCATCACAATGCAAATATTTCTTTATAAAAGAAAATACAAACACTTGCAAAAGCACTTGTTTCAACTTCATCTTGCTTAGGATTACAAGCTATCAACAAAATGGCGTGATTGGCTCCTGTGTGAAGGTTTAGGCAATGGCGGAGCCACATTAGTGAAGATATTATTTGGCCCTGAATCCACTTACGAGAAAAAGACATAGATAAGGCTAATTAGGGACCTTTAGACTTTTTTAAGACTATAATGATATAGTAATTTTTTGGATTAGGTAGAGAGGGAAAAAAAAAAGTTTCCAAGCTTGCCCTTTAGTCAAAAGTGAAAATAGTAGGTAGAGCACTAAATAATCCTCTCTCTCTCCATAATATATTACCACTTTTTCCTTTGCATTCACTTTCTCTCTTTTCCTCTCACTTTTTTTTTTCTTCTTCTTCAATTCTCTCTCCAAAGATTAGAGGTTTTGTTTCTATCTCTAGAGGAATATGAAAGTTCTGAATTGTTAACCCGATTAATCTCTCTATCTCTACGTCTCATTATCTTTCATTTCATTCTCTCTCTTTCTCTTTTAGTTCATTTTTTCTTTCTCTAGCTCTTTCTTTTTTTCTTTGTTCACAACAATGTTTCTCAACAGCCGTTTGACTATTTTGTAAAAAAAAAACTCAGCTAGAAAGATGTAAAGATTATATTAGGGAGTTATTTGGATTTTGAAGGTAAGTAATAAAGTTTTATTCAAGATTAGTTCTTTTATGGTTGATATTGAGTGAGTAATATTTGAATGAGGACCATAATACTGATCCAAGTATTATTGTGCTAAAAATTCTATGTTTTGATATATTCATCATCTTCTTAATCTTTTGTAGATCTCGTTATCTCGTTGTGACGGTGTAAGTCAAATTGATCTTGACATATAGTTAAGACTAACTTGACCTTATGTCAAGATCTCCTTGACCTTTAGTCAATATTATATTAATTTGAAAAGGTAGGTCAAACTGATGTTGAATCAAGAATAACTTGATCTTAGGTAAACATCCTTTTGACCTTTGGTAAACATTATATTAAATCAATCAATGGGGACTCAATCACGTGAAAGTATTCATGCTATGGCAATCCAAGGCACAATAAGTAGACTTGCTGTAACCTGATTACACTCCCTAGTATGATTACTGAATATTCATACTACTCTACAAGAATAGGACAAAAGGATTCTAATTTTGAATCAAGAAACTCTTGCTTTAGAGATAAGAAGTTATTAATTTAAAGTCAAGCAATTCTTGAAATGGGGGCAAGTAATTATTAACTTGGGATCAAGATATTCTTAACCTAAGGTAAAAATAGATATTGACTTAAGGAAAGAAGTCCTTGTTGGGATTTTTGCCCGAAAAGCAGATTTCTAATTTTACCCTTTTAAGTATAAACAACTTTCTCTTATATGCAATTATGATATTTGCTAGATTAAACTATCTTAGTTGAATAGTTTATTCATCTGAAAAAGATTCCATGACTTTATATGTGTATAAAGAAATAAATATGATTAAGTGTTAATTATGGTAAGACTTGTTTCTTTATCTAAGTCTAAATGAAGAAGTTTACAATCTATAAATAAAGATGGAATACTTGATTTATTATAGGTTGTAGTATTTGTCTATCTCAACGGGAATGATGTGTCTCAAATCATTGAAGTATCTGACTTCTAATAGAAATACTAATACAACATAAACAAGTTATGTGTATTAAACTTGACCAAGTAATATAAAGAATTGGAATGCCGTAACTCAATTCTTATATTATCATAAACTAGCTCTTAGCATATGCTTACTTTCGTGAGTTATAGCTTTTTGATTTGTTAAAAGACTAACCTCTATGAAATTAGAGGTGAACTCTGGCATATTGGAGGTTATGACTTATGAATTGGTAGGAACACCAAATAGTTAAGGACACTGTACATGAATGCCACTTTAGGTTCTTTCAAGATTCATAGAATAATTAAATCTAAGATCTTAGTATTCACTTTGTGAATTGGTTGATAATTTTATCTAAATGACCACTGAGAACAAAATTATCGACAACATTATTTCTTTATAGAAGGATGGTAACTTAAAGGTAAATAGGTGTTGAATGGGTATTACGGTAATTTCACCTATCAAACTACGACATTGTATAGGGATTCTATATATGGTATAGAATATGCTAGATAGATCGGTTAATCAAGATTAGTTGATTAAATCTCTATAAAAGGTATGACATTTAATCTAAGAGTGCAGTATTGGGCTTTTAGTGCAGTGTCTCATTTACTAATAATATTTATATAAATACCATAATAAGAGTTATTATGTATTTATCATATTCTTGGAACTTAGGTTATTTGGATCCATTAGGTCCCTTGTCTAGCTCAATTAAGCTCATTAATTAGTTAGTAGTATTTGTGAAATTAGTTTCATGAAACTGTGTAAAATAATAATTCTACACAGAAGTTGATATTTTTATAAATAAGTTTCATGAGTTGGACATATTTATAAAAAATACACCCAATGCCCAAATTTGAGAACAAGTCTAATCCTAATAAAATTAGGGTTAGCAGTTTTGGGTCCCATATATATAAGATATATGAGAGAAAAAACTTCATAGTAACTCTTAGAGAGTCACACGCATAAGGCACATGGAGAGAGGAGTATTCGGCCACCCTAGGTTAAGTGAGAGAGAAAAAGTTTCCTATCATCTCACAGTTCCATCTCACATCCCAGTGTTCCATACGATCAAGAAGGCATTCTTGATCGTTCTCCTATATAGGTTTCAACTTAGTGCCCACTCATCTCATTAATCAAAAGCAAGAGTATAGACAAGAAGATTTAGAGTTAGAGGTTTGATCACCATCAACAAAGAGATCAAGGAGGAACACGCTACAAAAGGTAAACCCTAATCTCATCTCTAGGGATTTTGTTTCTAGATTTGATTTATATTGTATATGATCCTATATATGATGCATGTGTGTTATATAGTTATGAAAACCTGTTTTCATGTAAAAATTTAAAAACCTAAATCCGCTAATTTTTCCGCTGCGTTCATGATATGATCATATATTTTCCATATCTGCATGTATGCATGATTTTCCTAAGTGTTAGGTCAATTTTTCCTACAGTCCTTGACTTGGAGTCAACAATATTTTCAGTAAGGGTCATAAAGTGTGTATATAAAATTTGGTCATGATGTTATATGTGATATATTCTTAAATTTATAAATTGAAATTTATTGACTTCATGTCAAGATTTTCTTTTTTGGGATCAAAAACTTTGTTAAATTTTGTTTTCAAATTCATTAATTAGGTCAAGAACATATTGACTTTATGTTAAGATTTTCTTGAATAGGTCACAATCTCTTTAATTGAAAAATTGAATACAATTTTATATGCTTGTCAATTCGAAAAAGTTTTTTACCTAGAGTCAAGATAGCCCTACATAGAATCAAGTTTTGCTTGATTTATAATAATAAATAAGGTCTTTATCAAATGCACTGAATTCACTGAAATATTTACAAAATAGATGAGTTTTGGCAAAATTAATATTATGAAATATACCAAAAAATATTATTAAAAACTAGATATTGTTCAAAAATTATAGAAACCACAAGCCAAAAAAAAAGTAATTATTTAAACCACAGGTAAAATAAAACATTATCTTTGCTTTCCTAAATTTGGTCACTCCTATCAGTCAGTATTGACATAGTTCTTATATTTGTGTTGTACATAATAATACAATTCGCATGTAAGTTTATGATGAAACTATTCCATCCTTTTGGCAGTAATATTAGTTATTGGCTTATCAGACATCAGAAACTCAGCATACTTGATAACAAACATATCTCAATTAGTTGAACAATAGCAAAATATAAAGTTAAATAAAACAATAATATTAAGTGAAGGCCAAGTGATACATGACCTTAGGTTAAAATGATCTTGACTATGGTCAAGAATCACTTGGCTTGAGTCACGATCATCTTGACCTCTACTTATGATGAAAATAAAGAATATCCAACACGAATTCGATCCATAATCACCATCAACAAAACCAACATAGGTTAAAATCTGTACATTAATGACTAACAACAAGTACCCATACCAAACCAACAATAATACTACTAATAAAATCCTAAAAAGGGAAAAACTATTACCAAAATCAGAAATTATATCAGTCGATGAAGTCAAGATAGATTTTTTCTTAACATATAATCTAAAAAAAAAGGATTTTGTTATATAAAACCAACATTTTATTCCTCTATTGAACCAATATTCACTCATTTCCCTTTCAAATCGACCAGATTTTCGTCCGGGATATCAAGTTTCAGCATTAGAGTTTTTATCAGTGACTTTGACAGTATATTTCTCTTTCTTTCTGACGATGTCGACGCTCGAATTTTCGTAGAAGATGACTTTTACCTTCGGGTGGACAAATTTTAGTCATTACAGATGTTTCAAAGTTCCTTGAGAAAAAAAGATGAAGAAAATGAAGAGGCAAGTAGAGAGGGTATTGAGCTTAAGGTGGTTTTAGGAGATTTTTATGTAGTTTTGAATTCAAGTTTAGGAGATTTCTTTTCAGAGGAAATGGAGACAAGAGAGAAAAATTGTGAGAGAGGAGAAAGAGAAGAGTTTTATAAGAAAGTATAGAAATATATTAAATCCAAATAAGATTATATCATATTATGTTTAGGATTAGGCTGGGGGCATTTTTAGTCATTTAACTATTGTAGGGCCCATTTTTTACTCCTGAAAAACCTTATCTAACAAATTAATTCTAAAAAACGTCAAATAGAGCTCTACTAGTCTTATTCATGTCTTTTTCTCGCCATTGACGGGAGGCTTTTGTGCCGCTTATATGGGCCGTTAGAGTTCGAATGTGTCTACCTACCTATATATGGCAAAGTATACTTGGCGGGAAATGATTGTGAGTTCTGACCCCTTTTAAACAAATTAGCAAGATTGATAAAAAAATTAAAAAAAAAATAATGAAAATGAAAATGTAACGTGAAAGTCAGAATGATGAGCCTCTTAAAGAAGCAAATTCAGAAAAATCAACAACTAGTGCCATAGAGAAGCAAGCGTCATAAGTTAGAGTTTTGACCAATTCGAAAGATCAATTATAAGAAGAAAATGGATAATATCACTTTTATACTTTATATTTTGATATTTTGTTCATTTTATACTTTGTGTTTTGGTTATTATCAACATTAACTTTTAGATTTAATATTTATTACAAATTTATACTATTATATTAGTTTAGAGCAATTAATTTACCAAGATGTTTTAATAAATTTATTCTCGGATTAGTTTTTATGTGATTTGTTTTCAATTTTTTAAATGATGTATTAATAAATTAACTGTTCTAAATTGGTGTCAGAATATAAATTTGTAATAAATTTCAAATATAAAATTCAATGTTGATAATAACCAAAACACAAAGTCCAATTTGAAACAAAATGTCAAAATACATTAAAATGATATTATCCCTATAATTAATATAGTTGAAATGACATAAGCAAATTCAATAGAGCAGTAACTGGTATCATATCATAGAAGAGTAGCCCTAAACTGAAGTCTTGATTAATTTGAAAGTGACCGATTAGATCATTTAATGTAGTGGAAACGATGAAGCAAATTCAATCCTACTTTTGCTAAATTTAGAACAAATGTCTTTATTTGCCATAAGTATGCCTGTTTAAATATAATAAGCTTGCTAGTATTTATGAGATAAGTACATATGAAAATAATGCAAAGGCCCAGAAGGGATAACACCTAAAAAGTTTCTGATTGAAAACCATCAATTAATTCGTTATGTGCAAATTACATCAAATCATGAAATGAAAACTCCATCTAATGAATGAAACAAAAAAATAATATGATAATGGCACTAAACTTCCTACGAGAATGGAAAAATTGGACAGATTCACACTCTACCAAGCGATACAGGGATGTAAATGTAAGGTAAGGTTTGAATGATGCTTTGGAAAAACTTTTCCCAGGCATATTTTTTAAAACATAGAATAATTATTTCAATCATTGGTTCCCTTTACGAGATGAAAAAGAATTTTCAGCTCATGATCCGTGGAAACGAAAAGAAGTTACATCAAGCAAGCAATCAGGGAGTCTGCACAGTTGAATCCTTGGATTTATTCTCTTCCGAAGACGGTCGGTTCTCTGAGTAAGATTGCCGGATTTCTTCGATCATTCTAACAACTTCATCCATGCTAGGCCGCATATCCGGAACCTTTGTCACACAGGCCATTCCAATTTGCAACATCTGCACCATTTCTTCTTCAATGTTTTGGTACCTCATTAGCTCAACATCAAAAACCTCGGCTGTCCATTCCTCCCTTACGACGGAGTGGACCCACCTAGGAAGATCAACCATGTCGTCGCGGCCAGGTGATTGAAGTGGAGCTTTTCCTGTCAACATCTCTAGGAGGAGGACGCCAAAGCTATACACATCAGACTTATGGGTATGTTTACGGGTTTCAATCACCTCGGGAGCACGGTATCCTGCACTTCTAGGAGTGGCATGGGCATTCATAAGAGGAGTCAGGCCAAAATCAGAGATGCATCCGTCAAAATCCTGATTGAGGAGGACATTTGAGGCCTTGATATTCCCGTGAGTGAACTTTGGACCACCCATAGAATGAATATGAGCGATTCCCTTGGCAGTTCCGAGGGCAATCTTTACTCTGGATTCCCAGTCTAATGCAGTCCTTCCACCTCCCCTGTTTCCTGTATCAAACCAAAATTTACAATGGTTAATCAGAGTCAGTAATGCAGTGAAGGGGAGAGATCATACAGCTTCTAACAGGAAAGAGAAAACTCTATTGCATTTGAGTATAATTTGTGGACATTATGCAGAAGGGGGGAAAAAAAAACTTTTACACCCCAATTATAGTTAGAAAGCCACAGGCGTCCATTCTCAATGACATTGCACCGTATGAAATAGTTCTCCACTTATAACTGGTCCATGAATTGCCTACTTTGATACAAGTCACTAATACATTAGATTGGTGAGGGCTGGGAAGGCCTACAAACTCATCACTTCATGAAGATGCATATGCCAGTCATGAAAAGAGACTGGATTAAGGAGAATAACCAGAATGAAAATATACATAAAAAGTTCATCAAAATGCAATACAAGAAATCATAATACAACTGTGAAATATCACAATGACGAACTCGCCTTAGTGCTCAGTTAACTGATTAAAAAAAAATCATTTTATATGCTCGGAGTGATGATTTGGCCAAAAGTACAGTCTTTTCGAATGTCCTTGGTATATATTTCTTTCATACATTGGCTCATGTCATGTATGTATGTTGAAGTTGTGTGTATATTGAAGCTTCTACTTTTTTCTGTCAGTTCAGTTACATTCAGAATGTAGCCAGGAAACTATGAGGATCAGGATCTGCTTACCATGCAAGAGAGCAGACAGGCTTCCACGTGGGACATAGTCATATACCAGGAGCTTCTCATCCTTCGAGTAATAATAAGCACGGAGTGGCATAACATTTGGGTGCTGCCCAACCCTTCCCACAATGTCCATTTGCTGTTCAAAGTCCCTCTTACTGACAACCACTTCCTTCAATCGTTTTACCACGACTGTTGTTGCTTCCTCTAATATAGCCTTGTATGCTGTACCATAGCTTCCCTTCCCCAGTACTTCAGCTGAAGCTCTCAACAAATCTTCAAGATCAAAATTATAAGAAGAGCCCTCAAAGAAAACTAGCTTGTTCTTTTCAGGTTCCTGCACCCCACTTCCAAACTCTTCTCTCGGCTTCTCAGTCCTCCCAACACTCGAAGCTTTTCCCTTCAGTACCCTAGCACCTCCACCATCCTTTTTCTTGAAACAACAGAGAACAATAATAAAAGCTAAAAGAAACAGCAGCACAAATCCTCCAGCAGCAATGGCAATGATAGCCCACATTGGCAGTTTCTTTTTGGAGCTCTGTTTCTTCTGGGGAATAGCTGGTAGTGGAGGGTAAGAAGGAGGTGGAGGAAGGATGGAGGAGCAAGTTTCAAGAGGTGGTCCACACAAAAGAGGATTTCCAAGAAACGATGAATTCGGGTATTTTTGAAGAGACAATGGGATAGATCCATTAAGATCATTGTAGCTCAAGTTCAAATGCTTGAGCCCAGTTATGTTGAGATCAGGTATGGATCCAGATAGTGTGTTGTTCTGGAGGTTCAATCCTGTCAGTTGAGTCAAATTTCGTAACGTTTGTGGAATTTTGCCGGCGAAGGAATTAGCTGATAGGTCCAATACATTGAGTTGGGGGGAAAAAGAGGCAGGAATTTCACCACTGAAGTTATTGTGTTGGAGATATAGGTAGTGGAGAGAAGGCAGGGAGGTAATATCCGAAGGAAGATTACCTTTGAGAAGATTTGATCGAAGGCTGAGAATTCTGAGGGCATCTAGCTTACCAAGAGTGTTGGCTGGGATGGAGCCAACAAGCCCGACTCCAGGAAGCCGAAGGGAAAGCACACGAGTCCCGTCTTTGGTGCAAGTGATGCCAACCCATGATGTGCAGACAGGTTTAGCAGGGTCCCAACCAAAGTTCCGACGATGAGGAACAGCAGCAGAAAACTTGAGAAGGGCTTGCTTATCCGAGTTAAGGTCAGCAATAGCCAAAGGAATAACAATGCCAATGAAAACAAGGAATCGAAATACTGCAGTGTAATAGAACTTCATCGGGAGTTCTTGGCCACAGAATATGAAGTCAAATAAAAAGAATGTTAGATCCGAAGGCCTCCCTTTTCTCCTGTTTCAGCATACAAAAACGAAAACAAGAGAGAAATATTAGCTAGTCAGAACAACAGAACACTCTTCATTAGCTAGTCAGCACCACAAAGCAAACCTCTTTCGTTTTTCACTTCAACCAAGTGACTGTCTAGCACCCGGTATATATACAAAGGCCATAGAAATATAGATTCATAATTTGATGTTCAGAGATTAAAGTGCAAAAGCATAGCATTCAGCATCGGTTGGCAAAAAGATGTTCATGACAGAATAGGGGGGCTCTTGCAGTCTTGCCTTATTTATTGAAGGTCTAACATCTATAGATATTCAACTATACACGGTTTTTCCTATACTGACACCCTCAAGGAAGCCAATTAACTTGAAATACATTTTATGCAAGTACCTAAAACTAAATGAGTAGATGTTCCCTATCCAGAAAACCCTTGCTCACCACAATTTTAGTTGAAATAAATAAGCTTTTTTTTTTTATAATTATTGAAATATATAAGTTTAAGCACTTGACAAATCGTCATTCAGTCTTACCTAAAGAAGGAAACTTTATAACATATTGGACAAACCCAAGAGTGGTTTATTAACCACAGCTCTACTTACGCAAGACGAAAAGACAAAATGAAAGTCCAAATGTTAGTGCAAGAAGTATGCTCAGGGTCCTCAATTTTTTTCACCACAATCGAACCTAACACGAAAAATTGTTGGTATACGAAATAAAATCCAAGAATATTCAAAGTGAGTTTAGGAGAATCTTTGACACTTTTCACACATTTCTTTCCCAAAACCAGTCTCCAAATGAGTAGAAAAGAATTGGGTCTGAGCCAAAAGTTCCAAACTTTGACATAAAATTGAAGAACACTCCCCATAATGACTCAGATCTACAAGCCCAGTGGGCACCATAGAAAAATTGGACTAAAAAAGGGTACCTGGAAATGAAAGAGGAGCCAGGGGCTGAGCTCGAGAGCAACCATTAAAGCTCCATTGAGCTCCCAGAGACCAGCATTGGGTCCTAAACGCCGTAATTCTCGAAAGTTCTGAACAACATTTGAAGCAGAATCTAACAAGTGGGAGCTTCAGATCCCAGCATTAGAACACAACAACTATGTTTTAGCTTTTGATACATACGAGGAAACCAAATTGATTCCACTAAGGAGATTTTGGTGGATAACCCTTTTATCTCATCTTGAGTAGCCGCAAATTAATTGCAAGAGAGTTAGTAGAAAAGCTTTACAGCTTGTATCTCTTATCTTATTACCCGACATTAAAAGAGAAAAATGCAAGAAAAAGAACTGGGTTTTTTTTGGAAGAATATAAGAAAAGGGAGGTTTTTTTCCCAAAAAAAAAAAAAAGGAAGAGAAAAAAGGCAAAGAATTTAAAACTGATAAAAGGGTTTAGAGAGAAGAGATGAGAAAATCTCAAATATTAAGAGCAAAAAATGGCAGTGGACAGTATGACTCTTGACTCTGAGAGAGAAAAAGAGAATGGTTGGGTTTTTGGGAGAGAGAGAGAGTGAAATGTGAAATAGGTTCATGCAAATTGACTAATATCCCAGACTCTATAGCGACCTAAGAAGCGGAAATTTACTACTCATCATACATGACAAGTAACAAAGAAAAATATAATAGACAGCTCATTCCTTAACCATTTGGCTTTTTTCTCGATCAACTGAACGGGACTGTTACTGTGGGAAAAAAAAAAACAACTGTACGGGAATCCGTTTTAGTACAAATTTACACTTTGTACCTCTTTTTTTTTTTTTTTGATAAGATTTTACACTTTGTACCCCTTTAAGTAGGGCTAGTGAGGTGAAATGTGAATGGGAGAGGAAGTAGGAACTGGCCCACCTTTTCTTTTTCATATTTATTTTCTTAAGATTCAGCTTTTTAATTTTCTTTTGAGGGTATCAGTTTAAGCTCCCTGTGGTTTTTGTCCCTGCCTGTCGGGTTTTATATGCACCATTTTCTTTTAAAAAAAAAAAGAAAATTAAACAAAATCTTTAACATCTATTTTGTTCAAATAACCAAAAAGACTAGTCTTTTCCGAATAAAAGGGTTAAGGAGCAGAGTATGATATGACCTACTTAGATAAATCTAGGGTTGGTGTAACTCTAACTTATTATATGAATCTCTCACGTAATAGTGGAAGTGTAACTTTGTTGAAATCAATTTTAATCCCGATCACAAGTAACAATCATAACAATTGTTTCTAAAAAATACATATAACCACTGTTGGAAGCAAAATAATTTTGTTTTCAATTTTTAAAAATGGACATTAATGAATTGCACCTTTTTTGTCAAACTGAAAGACATATTAGCTAGTCATTATGATTGCATGTATATTGTCTAGTGATTATCTTTATGTTCTTTAGAATAAAAGATTTTGAATTCAAATTCTCTCACTCTGAGTAAAAAAATAAAGATATTTTAGCTAGTCTTTATGATGGCATGCATATTATCTAGTGATTATCTTATTTTCTCTAAAATAGAATATTCTAAAGGTTCGTTTGGTTGCAGTAGTATAATGGTAATAGTAATCAGAATGGAACGGAAAAGAATGATAATGTAATTATGTTGCTCGATTGAAGTGGTGGAATTAATAGTTGAATGAACATTCTTATGTTTGGTTAACTGTGAAAAGGAATAGAATTAGTTGAATAATGATAAAAATACTCTTCATTTTAATTATTTTAAATTACATTTAGTATTCAATTATTTCATAAAATTATTTTACATTTAGCATTATTTTATCTTATTAAATTATTTTATTAATTATTTTTTATTAATTAAATTATTATTTNTTATATAATATTCCATTCTATTCCATTTTATTCCACAAAATCTTAGATAGAATAAAATTTCACTATATTTCATTTCAATGAAAAGACTTTTCTTATTTAGATTTTCAAACCAAATAATAAAATTTAATCATTTTAGAATTATTTTCATTCCATTCTATTATCCTCACTGAACATTACCTAAGTTAAGATTCTTTCCCTCGAGTTATTAAAAAAAAAAAAAAAGACATAAAATAGCTTTACTTGATTGTGTGTGCATGCCTTTATTTCTTAGCTCGGAATTGTTTGGTCAAAGGCTTAAAGCTTACTACGGTCAGGTGCCTTTGGCTTCACACTTTTTTTAATGCTTTAACCACATGGATTGGATCGTGGCTTAAAAAGTGTGTTGCTTTTCAAATACTATCTCAAAATGACACCCTTTTATTCTGGCTTCGTGTTCGAGTAGGTTTTTAGTCAAAGAGGTTTCCTGATTAGTGTGAATTCTGATGAGAGCAGTTTTTGAAATTTTGAAATTGCACGTCATTATGCCATTTTTTTATTAGTGGATTAGCCATTATGCCAATTTTGAATACTGCAAACTGAAGTCGTACCCCTTATAACAATTACGATAAAAATGAATAGAAAAAGAAAAAAGTCGCAGCTTCTTTTTTATTGATTGATTGAAACAATTTGTAAATAACTTCTAATGTCGTACTCAGTCTTAATTAAATCCCAGGAGTACAAGTGTTTAACAGGAATAAAATATAAATATTAGTAGTGGGATGATTCTCTATGATACTAAAATAAAAATTCTAGCTAGCTTGATAAGTACAACAATTGTTTATTTTCTCATTTATGAAATAATATATGTCGTAGTTAAAGTAGTGGGTAAAGGACAGCTCGATGACATATACTTTTTCTCGAAGGCTTCAGGACGAACCTTGATCCAACTACTCCCCCACTTTTTTTTTTTTTTTTTTTCCATATTAATTTATTACCAACAACTCTTCACCTGTTTGATCTGAAAACCTTATCTTCAATCCCAAGCGACAATGGAATTTCTTCAAACCAACAATGAGATCATAGTACAACAGAGAAAGAAAATAGCATGTTATCATTTTCTTTTTCCCATATTAAATAGGTTATAGTGAAAAATAAGCCAACTACTCATATATAAACCTTTTAAAAAAAACCTTTAAAAAAAATCATATTATTTTAATGAAATCTTAAAAACCCGAAACTACTCTTCCGCTCAACCGGAGTTCAAGTAGAACGTTATCAAAAAAAAAAGTTCAAGTAGTACATTGAACAGGGTGGAAATCATTGATCTATAAATTTACAACCCTAATCAAACATTTTCGATGTGAATTGACTTTTTGTACAAGACAAAAGAACAAATATATGGCTACTTATTTGTAATTGTTTCCGAACCCGTTTGAAAATTTTTGAACATTTTGTTCCGGTGTTGAGGCATATGAACGTTTAGGTAACTTCATATAAGTAGCATGGTGATCATGGACGGAGCCAACTCACTAGAGAGGGTCTGAAACCCCTCAATTTTTTTTTAATATATTCATTAAATTTGTTAAAATTTTTAATATAACCCTTAAAAAAGTTTGAAAAAAATAATTATGCTCCCTAAAATATTTTAAAATTACAATAACACCTCAAAAGTCCACAACTAAAAGTTTGTTGCATTGATTAATTAAAAAAAAAGGTCCAAACCTATTTCAAAATTAATATAGCTTTTTTTTGAAAAAGGAATTAATATAGCTTATTATTTCATTTTAATTGATTTTAAATAAATTCAATAAAAAAAAACATATGCTTTTTAAACTTGCATCTTTGTATGACATAATTATATCCATGTGATATATTTTGAGCTTTTGATAAGAAAAGGTTAATTCACTTTGTTGAGTATTACCTAAAGGACTTTTTTACTATAGAATTTTTGGAACATGATGATCAGCTTGAAACATATATAATTAATATGTATTCCAGTGAGAAATTTAATAGATTGAAAGGTATTAGTGATATTGTAAAAAAATGATTGAGGCAATAAGATACAATGTTTAGCCTCTCGTTTATCGATTCATTGATATTAATTTTATCAATTGCTATTGTTAATATGGAGAGGATATTCTATTCTATGATTTTTTTTTTGAAGAATCGACTACATAATAGAAAGAACGACCAATAGATGAATGATAATTTGTTTGTTTATAGTGAAAATGACATATTTAACGATACTGATAATGAAATTATAATAAAACGCTTTCAATAAATAAAAATGCTTCAAATACAATTGTAATACTAATTATTATTTTTAATTATTTTTTGAATTATAATTATGGTTAAGCCTCCCTGAGAAATCCTAGCTCTCTCTCTTATGGCAATTAAGGCTTTCTTTATTTTTATCATTGAAGGGTAGTCTTTTGTCACTGAAAAGATATTGGTTGTCCTAATTAATGTAAATTTCTTATAAAGCTAAGTATTCAAATTTTTAATACGCCTAATATAGTATGTAAATTGTCATGTTTCAATTGTTAATAGCGCATATATTAGAACAATTTTGCAGTGAACCCATAAATTAAACTGAAGAGATCAAGCTACTTTTATCCAAAAAAGATAAAACAGAAAATTCATCTGTAGAATCTTCAACGTGGAGCTCTTTTATAGACTGAAATACATTTTTGATCCTATAATCAGATAATTTAGGATTGCAACCCGGGTAAACATATTATAGATTTGTAAAAGGAAAAATAAATATATAAAAACAAAAACAAAGAATGAGAAGTACATTGTAACCTCTATGATCAATTATTAAAGCGTTTCTAGCCCATAAAAGAAAACCTCTATAATGATGTCTCAACTTTATTTAGAGCTATCATGATTACCATTTGGGGTCATCGAGTTGGCCGTATGAGAAATACCCATTAAACATCCAACATTTCCTACTATATATTTTGTTTTTATTTTTGTTTTTGTTTTGCTAAAACATATTTTATATTTTGCTTGACGTACGTAAAAAGGGGAAATGTTAGCATCAATATGGCATGGCCACAAATCACATCATGATCAGCTTGTCGGCCTGCATATCATTAATGAAAGAAGACTACGTAGAATGTAACACTCAAGTAAGTTTCACAATTTTGAATATTTTTTTTAAGGGTCGCAATTTTGAATTTATATTTTGATCAAATTATATGGATCAACAGCAGTGTTAATGTCAATTTTTTTTAGTTGGGATATAAAAAAGCATCATAATAGTGTAATACTTGTGTTTGTGTAATATAAAAATAGTCTCTATAGAGATGGCCCGCTCTTTTTGGTCAAATAATATTCTTTTATAAACATGCAAAAATTTAAACCAAAAAAAAAATCAACATCGATTATTATTTCACAATTATTTTAAAGGGCATATGTTAGCAAAAGTATAATAAGGCAAAATAATATGGAAAATAGCATGCGAATCCCGCATTAATTATATCCAAGATCAGTTAATATTCTAACTGATGATCTTAATTACGAGGGAATGATTCTCACAGCTTGGCAGTCAAGTACAGTTTGTGCTGCAGTCAGAAGCCTGTCTGACTATTCCAAAAATTTATAAAAATAAATAAATAAAACTAAGGGATAAGATTCACCACACTAATTTGAAAAATATACATTGAATTCATATTTAGTCCCTATTTGATATTACAAAATTAAATATTGTCCACTTTGCAACCTCCAAAATAAAAACTTTAATTACATTGGAGGTGACTCGTACAAAGAATTATGGGAAGGAAGTGGGACTAATGCATGGGAAGTCAATTTTATTCCCATCCAAACCCCGAAACCCAGATCATTCATTTTCATTCGTATAAGAACTCATAAACTACATATTTTTTAAAATCTAAAATTTTTTAAATATAATAGGTATATAGTGAGTCATCTCAGATTGATTGATAAGCCTTTTACTTTACCTAGGATCAAGTGCCAAGATTGAGCTCAACATTGAGTAAGCTTTAAACAAACTCAAAATGTGTTTTGACTTGAACGGGGGACGTTATTATATCCTTAAATTAATCTAATTATCTTTAGAAAGGTCTAAAAGAATTATGCCAATAATGAAGGTCATTTTTCTCCCTCCCCCCGCGTCGCCCAAAAAAAAAATAATAATGATGAAGGTTTTATTAACTTTTATTTTGTCCTTTTTCATTATGTTGTTTCTCGAGTTTAAGAATTGTTGAAATTGATATATGCAAATTAATTAACTTAATTAATGAACACGCTTTATTTATTTCTTTTGTTGGTTATTAATATACAAGCTCGATCCATATGAGGTCACGGCAAAAAAAGGAAGATCCATATGACTGATAGCTTACCTACTATACCACGAGGTGAGTCAAACCTGTGGTCCCAATGGCATTGATTTAGGAAATGCTTTGCTAACAATACAGAAGAAGGAAATTAATTGCGGAATATTGGGTTTTGGTATAATAATTTAAACATATGTACTATGAAGTGTACAATATAATAACTAATCATCCTTATAATACTGAGCTGAATCTTGTTTTGAATTTCTCCTTTAATAATATGCCTTTCAATATAAAGGTCAACAGAAAATTTCACCACATGGTCGGGCCCTGTTAACTAAAAGTAAAAGAACAATAAAAAATTATATAGACTCCTTGTACTAGCATCTTTTATTTGATTCAAGGTCAAGAATGCATATAAACTAATTAGGTGGTAATGTAGGACCTCTATTCAATCAAACCCAAAAAGCTTAAGGTAAGAGGCATAAAGCAGAAGCAAAATATATGCACAAAACAAATATGAATATTAGGCTGCTAGGTACATGCAGAAAGGCAGAGAATCCATCTCATGGATGAATATGTCACTAATTAAGAACGCTTCGTTTAAATGAAAATGAAGAGGGAGAGACTAATAATGGCGATTATGCTCAAGACTAATAATAGGAGGAACTAAGAAGTCCTTTGAAAAAGAAAAACAAAACAGAACACTCATAAGAAGAGACCAAAAACCAGAAATTAATAAAGGGAGAGAGAATGGCGGTGGAGAAAGACACAAGGCAACAGACAAAGACGACGGCTGCTGCATAGTCAATCATTCTAATCGAATTTGGTGTATGTGACAAATTATATCTGGTGTCTTTTAGTACCTCTGGAATCTTCCTATGCTAATTTTTCTTTAAAGGCAATTTCTATTCTTGCGCTGATTGAAACAAGTCTCCTACTTCTTTTCGAGCAAACTTTGGTTTTTTGTTCTTTAATTTTTTTTTTTCTTTTTTGGGTTCGTTAATTGGATGAATAAGGAAATAATCTTTCATTATCAATGTGAGATAGTTGGGAACATAGGAGATACGTTGAATTGGTTAGTTGTGCTTCGATTGTTTCCCTTCTTGAAGTTTTCTAGTGCAAGAAAATAATAACTGCCTTAAGAGCAAAGGCCTCATGGTCAAATAATTTCGGTCCAAACGGATCCAATGACAAGACCCTTAACCTGATTTAGCTACCAAACATCAAGTGATAACAACCCTACAATTTGGCTCCACTCTGTACTTGACAATTGGCATCTCCAGCCGGGGAAACCGCCACTACCTCCCCAAAACCATACAAGAGACCCATTAAAAAGAAACCAGTCTAGTTAGCCACAAACTACAAGTACATAGAAATGTGATCCCTAAATAAAAGGCAGATCAATGGAGAAAAATGCATACATTCACGAAATGTATCTATAAATGCACTACTGCATTATCTATTATTTGAACCCCCCAAAAAAAAAAAGTAAGAGAGAAAGAGCAACAAATATTGTATGTATTATTATTAATATTATTATTATAATGTCCAACTATACCGATAAATAATCGACGAATATATATGCCAATTTCTATGATATGATTATATGTAAGACTTGGCGTTCTCCTTGCTTTGTATGATTTAACTATTTATCTAGGTCAGGCCACACCACAGCATAAACCTGCCCATCTTAATAAGGGATATCATCCTTTGCAAGCGAGATGCAACTAAGATATAAGAGCAATAATATAGGGCGTCACAACACCACAAGAACGTGGAATCTCTTAACTGGGCTTGGGCTTTATAGAAATGTGATCAAATTTTAAGTCTAATTTTAGTAAATATTTTTTTGTCAAATATTGTAACAAAATATTTCGTATATATACTTATATATCAAAAGTAAAATTTTATCTACTAAATATAAAAAATTATATACCTAATACATTTCAATATATTAATTAAAATAAATAAATAAATATATTAACCAAGTGTAAATATATATATATACATAGATATTTAACTATAAAATTTAAAAAATAGACATCTACTAAATCAAATTTAAAATATTAATCCTCCACTTAAATTTCTCTTAGTGTTATATAGGTCTAAATCACCTTTTTTTTCAATTCCATAATTTTTTAAAAATGATAATTAGTTCAATAACATTTTTTAATGAAGTTTTTATATTCATAATCATATGCCCTTTCTCAAAAAAACTCATAATCATCTCAATTTTTTCTTTAAAAAAATCAAAATTTGACATTTGAATAAGTTAAAATCTTGTTCATAATTTGGATTTTTCAGATTCAGGGAGTTAAATCAAATTCAAGCATGAAAATAACGATTTTAGGCTTAAAAACACGATTTCCTAGCCTGAATATTATGATTTAAGAAAATTTCTGTCATTAGTCGAGCTCGATTGGACCCAGACAAATTTGGGCTCAATTGAACTAGGGCATTTTTGACTTTTACACGCCAAAAAATGAATAAATAAATAAAATAAGATAAAAAGAAAAAGCCAGAATTTAAAAACAAGGTTTAGTAAAAATTATAAAACTAAATAGTTCAAATGATGTCGTGTTAGTGTGAGTAATTTTAATTAAAAAACGTCTCACGTAGACCCTACTTAAAAAGATAAATGACATGATACGACGGTGGGCAACATGGTGCGTTATAGCATTATCAAAAAGTAAAAAGTAACTGTCAGTGCAAAACGCACAACAGCTCGTCCGGACTGACAGAGCAAAGTCACATCAGAAAAACTCTTACCCACTAAATGAATAACGTGTAATTACGTGGTAAGTGAAGGAAGTATATAGTGGAAAACGTTAAAAAAATGAAACGAGAAGCAAATTTTCTTCTGTTTGCTTAAAAAGAGGGGAAAAGAATTAAAAGTTCAAACAAGTCATACTAAACACGAGTAAGTTCAGCAATTTGAGTAAACAATATCCCCAGACATTGAAAGCACCAGGAAAATTGAGTAACATAATTTCTTCAGCACCTCCTCACTTGTAAAACTCAAAATCAGTGTCGGGTTTCTTCACATTTGTTCGGTAACCCTTCTCAAAATCCTTTGGAAGGATTACATATCGGTTCTTCCGAACAGCATGCATTCCTGCTTCTTGACATATAGCCGCAATCTGTATAGATCCATTGAAGAGTTACCACGAAAAATCAAGAAAAAATAATTTAAGTCGTTAACCCTGGCAGGAATGCCACTAACTTAATCTAATAATATCAATATCATCGAAGAGAACCGTCGATATAATTGGTTTAGCTGCCAACAGAAATATATCTTATCTTTCCTTTCCTTCAAAGAAAAATACAGAAAAACCAGGTATAAGAGATGCCTGTCAACTAACCTCAGCTGCACTGATTTTATCAGGCCGTGAGACGTAGTCCTCCAAATCAACCTCATCGCTTAAATTCATCTTTGCTGTACAAACCTGTACAATCAACAAATATGGTTTATTACATCGCATATACACTCTTTCAGAAAAAACTGCAGTAACTTGCTCAAAATCACTACAAGCAAAACACTAGGACAAATAACAGAGATACATGATTATTTAATTATTATTATTATTTTTACTACTACTACTAACATTATTATTATTATAAGCAGGTACACATGAAATGTGCAAGTATGGCAGACTATTGACTTGACTTCAAGTCCAATTTAACCAAATATAAAGGAAAATCTGACAGTAATATAAAGACAGATTTGGTGAAGTCGAATAAATTTTAATGAATTCAAAACTATTTGCCAATGTGAGAGGAGATGAAATCAAAAAGGTAATAACAGAAGCAGATATTATCAAGACTCTTTTTTAATTATTATCATCATCATTACCAGATAAAGGTATGCATGTCCTGTGCAAGTAAAGAGAATATGCCTTCAAATCAAATTTGACCGAAACAGAGGAAATTTTGATGTTAATATGAAAGAGACAATCAATCACTGGATCAGCAATTATCGACAGAAGTGTACTCATTGCAACCCAGAAGAAGGCAGGAGTTTTTGTTCCAGATAGAATGTCCAAACAGTTTCCAGTACAACTGTACTTTTTATTCAAGAAAAGATCAAGGGAAAAGTAGCTAGCCCACATAATGCAGAAGGCCAAGATTTGCGGAAGTCGGAGACTTGTGTATCAAGGTTTGTAATGCAGAAGTTGAAGGCTGAGAGAAAAAAGGGCAAACCACGACACCCTTAAAGTGAAAATTAAAATCTCATCGCTCGTTGTCATATACCCATGAACACAGAACTTACCTGAAAGACAAGTCTCTTCTGTCTCCTATCAGGCAAAGGAAATTCAATTTTTCGGTCAAGCCGTCCAGGACGCAGAAGTGCAGGATCTAAAGTGTCTGCTCTATTAGTAGCCATTATGACCTTCACATTCACCGTTTGATCGAATCCATCCATCTGAAAATAACTTGCAAAATTTTACAAGAGTTGGAAGGTAGGTATACACAGAGGTAAATAAAAAGCTGTTTCAGCAATAAAAATAGTTCATCATATGGGAATAAGGCCTTTGCACATATAGTATAGGAAGGGTTGACAGTTTAAGTAATCAAAAATACTTTTTTCAGGATCTATATATTTTCCAATTCTACCTGATTGAGAAGCTCCATGAGTATGCGCTGAACTTCTCTATCAGCTCCAGTTTGGGCATCAAACCTAGCGGTAGCTATAGCATCTACTTCATCAATAAAAATAATTGCTGGTGCATTCTCCTTGGCAAGACGGAAGACATCACGAACCATGCGTGGCCCCTGTAAAAGGACAAAGAGAGAGAGAGAGAGAGAGAGAGAGAGAGAGAGAGAGAGAGAGAGAGAGAGAGAGAATTAGTGTTTGCACAAGCATATGTAATTTAAGATGGACCCAGAAAATTGAGGATTCAGTGTGAAGAAACCAAAATAGAACAGTACTTGCAATCTCATCCAAAGAATCTTCCCTTAACAACAAACAAGAGGTATGAAAGTATGATTTCCTAGAAGAACCGTATTTGATAAACATGTCCAACTAAACTCCCATAACTCAAACAATTAGAACACCAAGAAAACTTTTAATTAAGAAAATAATAATAAAATAAAATGTTCTCATGTAATTAACAAGGATAAAAGAAAAAACGCCGCCCCAGAAATCTGAGGAAAAAAGACATACGAAGTAGAGTCCTTACCTCACCCAAGTACTTCTGAACAAATTCTGAACCAACAACTCTAATGAAAGCAGCTGTTGTATGATTAGCAACAGCCTTGGCTAACATAGTTTTACCCGTGCCAGGGGGGCCATAGAGCAGAACACCACGTGGAGGGTCTATACCGATTTGTTTGTATAGTTCATGGTGAGTAAGCGGTAATTCCACTGCTTCACGGATTTCTTGCTTCTGAATGTCACATCCACCGATATCCTAATGCATCAGAAAAGATAAAACATCTGTATCAGCAATAGTGATGGGAAGTGGGAGCAAATATCTAAGGGGAATATAACAGATTATAAGAGAAAGAGGAGCAGCAAATGACACCTACAAACATAATGCCACTACATTTTGTGCATACTTCCATCATCATCCCTCTGTATATTACACATTTCCTTTTTTAGAGTAATGGAATATATACAAGACATGTTTTTTCCTAAGCTCGTGTTCTTTCAAGTCGCATAGGAATAGTGAAAATTCGCAACTTGAACGAAGTTGAAAACCCTAAATAATGAAAAAATTTCAACTCAAACAAGCTAGGTTAGAGTGACCAGTGAAATCCCTAAATTACAATTTTCTGCAAACCCCAATCAAATCCTAATAAACAAAATATAGTTGGAGGATAAGATTTCCAGTACCAATTATTGGAGCCCTAGAAAGACAACTCATACAAATAGAGCAGTAGAAATTCGCAAGCGTAAAAAGAAATTGCAAGCATTCGAAAATCCTAGAGTCTGATTAACTTTCAATTTCAAACAAGCTAGGGTTAGATTGCCCCAGAAAGGTGAAATCCCCAAATTTAATTTTTGAAAACCCTAATCAAATCCCAATCAATAAAAAAACAGTTTAAGGACTCTGAACATAAATTGAGAATTGGGGCATACGTTATAGGTGACGTCCGGCTTCTCGGACTGGCTAAGAAGCGAGATACTGGAGTCGGCCTCAGGGGGCAGAACATCAACAAGGGCATTCGAATGGCGGTGCAACGCAACCGACGCAGAGGGTTTCAGGAGCTCGCGGTTGATGGTGCTGAGAATCCTGACGTAGTAATTGGAGCCGGTGGTGGAGCCGACGATGCCATTGTTCTGATCAACCATCTCCATGAACTGGCCGATGACGAGGGGCACCGACTGGATCCTCTTGACCTCTTCTTGGGCCCGAAGGAGCTCGCGCTTGAGATTCTTCTGCTCGTCCTTGACGTACTCCTCCTGGATGTCGATGAACTCCAGCTGGCGTTGCAGCGACTTGAGGCGGCTATAGAGATCGTCCTCGTCGGAGGACTGGTGCTGGTCGCCGAGGCCACCTTGGAGGTCCGATCTCGTCGACGGGAAAGACGCCGGTGGCTCCAGCGAGGGCTTTGGGTCCATTACCATAGCGGAAGCCATTATCGCACTAGCAGAGACTTAGGTTCGATTCTCAGAGACGAGAGGAGAAGAAGATGGAGTAAACAGCAAGAGAAATACTATACCCCAATGAAAGTGATCCAAGTTATAGTATGACGGTGTCATATATATATATATATATATATATATGAAGCCCAAAATATGTTGGGCCGGGCTGTTGATATCAAGCCCAAAAAATAGCAGTTCTTAGAAGGGAAAATTAGACGGTATACGGTAATTTTGAAAAATACGGTGGTCAGCGTTTTTTTAAGGTGCGGCACGGTTTTTATTGGAATCATATTATTTTTTAAAAAACATATTTTTTAAATTAGTAACTAATAATTAGTAACTAATTTTCAGATAACTAGTGACTTAAAATATTTATAATTAATAACCGGTAATTTTTTTAAAAAATAATATTTTTATAAATTTATTTTTAAAAGTGATATTTTTCTAATAAAAATAGTACAAAAATTTGAAAAAAGACCTGTATTTTTATAATTTTTTTGATTTTTTACTGACAAAAGTGTTAGAAACCCTTCTTAAAACACTTTTTTTGGGGGGTTAATGGGCAGTCCCAAAGCTCAATTGTTGTCATATTAATAAGATGATTAGATTTTATATGGTAAATAATTCAAAGGGAAATTAGAGTTTGTATGTTTTTTTTTTATACTTCGTTTCAATAAGTTTCTATTTTTCTCTATTTATTACTCAAATGACCAAGTATTTACGTGTGGTACATCTACTTATGTACTAGCTTTGTTTATACAGTGAGCTTATTAATTTTTATACTATATATATATATATTATATTTTATCGGTATATAATTTTGCTATAGCATTCAAAATTGGAAATTTATTTAAAATTGGCCCACAATTATGGTAATATTTTTTGAAAATTCCAGATTTATTTAGAAAAATAATAATTTTTCACTTTTTACTAATTGATGGGTTAATAATCGGTAGAATTACCTCAAATAACTCCATTGGTTACCTCGAGTACTTTTGAGAAATACAAATTTTGAAGAGAAAAGTGGTATTTTTAAAATAAATTTTTTAAAATGATTTTTTAAAAATAAATATGAGATTTTTCAAAAAAAAAAAAAACTTAACCCATCTGATGTTTTTCAATTTTTAAAAATTTTGGACCTGAATTTTTGCAAGAAGCCCTATTAATATAGCAAAAAATACAATAATTTTTTTACTATTTATCAAAATACATTTAATACAACTTTAAACCCTAACTAGTTAATTTTTTAATAAAATAAAATTAAAAAAAAACTACTAACCTAGTTAGAACGAATCCCCCTTTTTTACGCTGCATTTTTTTTTTTCAATTTTATAGTTACTAACTGAGTATATTTTTTTTTACGTTTAGTATACCCGTTCATATACTATTTTTAGCTTTTACATTTTACGTATATCGGATTTCACACTTAGCATATCAATTGGAATACAAGCTATTTTGCTAAATATTTAGAAAACGAACAATTATTTTAAATGGCCCAAAATTTGACCATTTTGCTAAGAGTCCCTTTTCAATTTTTTGTAGCCAATTAGATTTTTTTGTTATTTTCATTTTATTTCTCACAATTCTATACTTTTAAAGGTGACATAATTCTATTCTTGAATTTATAAAATAAAAAATAAAATAAAAACAACTTTCTCGTTACATAAGATTTGGAGAAATGCCAACAATGCTTTTTTTTTTCCCCAATATTATGTCTTATTACTTGACATATAGAGTTCGCTCAAATATCTCATATTTTAATAATAGAACAAACTACTGTTAGAGTAATAATGCTACGGGAGCACTTGAACACCAAGTTGTCAATCTATTAATGTGTGATTAAGATGCGACTTCATGTTGGATCCAATTTAGCAGTTATAATTATGCAGTAATAGACCAATACCTCGTATAGCTTTAGTAGTATTTCTAACACTCCTAAAAGACAAATGGTGGTAAGTGAAGAAAGTAAGAAAAAGAAGATTTAACAAGGAAAAAGTATTAATTTTATTTCTCTAATTAACTATGTTTGAATAAGAATATCTTATTTATTCTACATAAGAAAAAGTGTTAATTTATTTATCTAATTTATGTTTGGATAAAAATACCTTGTTTAGTTTACGAACTTTTTTGAACTAACTTTGACCAAATTAGATAAATGGGTTGAATTTGTATCAATTTAATAATTCAAATCAATACTTTTTTGTTCTTATTTGTGAACATTATGATGTAAATTAAGCATTTCACTAAAATATAAGGGATCTTATAATTATTTTTTTAATATATTGCTATATAATTATCCAACATTATTTCGTTAAGAACAAATTTATAATTAAATTGCCATTTTCACAACCAAATCATTGAATATTTAAGGAAAATTTACACTTAGGGGTCCACTTAGTCCTCCAGGATGAAAAAAATGACTCACCTATAAATATTTTTAAAACAAATCATAATTGTTCCATCACACATGTAAAATTACTTAAACCCTATATTTCTTAATAAACCTTAAAATATATTTTTTTCTAGTAAACTTTATACTATTTCTACCACTGCCGCTACTGTAGCACCTCCACATTACTACAGTGATAGTGGTCGACTTTTTGACTGATTTTCGACTAGCGTCTAGAAAATTTTGACTAAATTAAGACAAAAAATTTTGAATAGTCAGAGCCACAAGTCGAAATTTTTAACCGTAATAAAAAAATTTTAACCCTATCAAATATGGTCGGCCACCTTCACAACGTCGTCTCCTTCACTTTTGTTTTTTTTATATTTGTCGAAACTTTTTGACGAGGGTCAAGTTCGCAATAATTTTAGAATTCTAAAATTTTGTTGAGAGCATTAATTTTATAAATAATTTATAGTTTGTCGTTTTTCATCGCATACCTTAAATAAGAGTCAAAATTAATAAAGCCTAATTATTTATGGTTATTTTCATAATTTTAATGTTGGATATTCTAATGTATTCAACTACATGTGTAACATGTAGGAGACTATTCAGACTTAACTATAAGAGGAAACTATACCACATGCTCTCATAGTTTTGTAAAATTCAGAAACGCAATAGAATTGATTATTTAAAATTTTTCTCTTTACAAAATATTTCAAATCGTGACCTAATATAAATTAACTCTTGATCTAGACAAGAACAATACTCGGATTCGTTCCACAATCTTCTCGTCTTCCTATTTATTCTCGAAAGTCGTTTGATTGATGCAGTGAGTAGTCACCTTCTTGATTCCCAACAAAGAGATCCACAAATGAACAAGAAGACAATATTCTCGAACTGATTTCTTTAGAATGACCATCAACACCAAGAATGATAAAACCCCTTCGGATCGTGACCTAATATAAATTAACTCTTGATCTAGACAAGAACAATACTCGGATTCGTTCCACAACCTTCTCGTCTTCCCGTTTATTCTCGAAAGTCGTTTGATTGATGCAGTGAATGGTCACCTTCTTGATTCCCAACAAAGAGATCCACAAATGAACAAGAGACAATATTCTCGAACTGATTTCTTTAGGATGACCATCAACACCAAGAATGGTAAAACCCCTAGTATGCCCAATTTTCTCTATTATGCGTGGAACATTCTCTTCTCATGGATGTTTCACGTGTAACTCATGTTCTGTGCAGTCAGATAACTTTTCTCTTAACTATAAAGATATTAGTAAATCCTAATGAGCTTATTAGACTTGTTGGGCTCGACTGATTATCAAATAACTATTGGGCTTTAATTTGAGCTAGATAGTAGACTAGATGGATCCATAATGCTCAAGCTCCAATGGACCATATATCCATAATCATAATTAATTCATAATTATGATTGAACATTGTCTATTAATATTGGGGCACACCACTATAGGCCCAATATTGAATTTTTGGACTAAATGTCATTTATTTTCTGTGAAGCTTATTATTAAATAATTAGCTCGATTCATTTAGTGCATACTATATCTATAGACATACCGTACCCTCAATGTAATGTCATACTAGCAAGGTGAAATTACTGTATTACTTCTCTAATACATATTTATCTTTGAATTGTTATTTTTCATCTAATGGATAGTAGTTGATTATGATGTTTGTATTTGCTTATACTAATACAGTCAAATTCACATAGTGAATACCAGAGCCCTGGTTTATATTATTCAAGTACTTGAAAAAACTTAAAGTGACATTATATACGTAACGTCTATCATGAAAAATGTTATACATATTTCATACACTTTATCTTCTAAAATACCGGAGTTCAAATCGTAAATTGGAACTGGTCCTTTAATAACTCAAAAAGATAAAGTACATGAAAGTAAGTTCATTAATCATTAGGATTAAGATTTTCTACAATAGTACTAGATTAGTGATATTAGAAATTTTTAAGTTATGGCACTTAATCGTAAATTCTAATTCATTCGGTCTTGTTCGATGCTGTTATAATTTTTTTATAGCACACTAGTATTTCTATCCGAAAATTCACTTCGATAATTGGAGACTTCATTATAAAAATAGACAACACTGCATTCTATAGCATAGTAAAGTACTTCATCTTCAATATACAGAATGCGAACAATTTAATTTAGATATAATGAAATAAAGAATATAATGTCTCCCATATATGAACTCATCATATGAAAAATTCTTTATTACTCCTTACATGTCTCGAGATCTTTAAATATTTGCATAAGATAAACATATACATCACATGTATATCAATGGGACATAGATGAAATAGAAATTCATAGCATGGAATTTATTAAAAATAAATAGATAACAAATAGTCCGATAATAAATTATTTATAATGTCAAAATAATAAACTGTTTTATTAGACAGTATTCCAACAATAACTCATTTACCAGTATAAATTTTTCATTTATCAGTGTATATAATTAATTTACCAATATATATACTTCATTTACCATAGTATATAATTCATTTACCAATGTATATAATTTAATTACCAATATATGTAATTCATTTACCATAGTATATAATTCATTTATCATAGTATATATTTCATTTACTGGTATAAATTTTTCATTTATTAGAGTATATAATTAATTTACCAACATATATAATTCATTTACTATAGTGTATAATTTTTTTACCATGTAAATTTTACTGGTATATATATATTTCATTTACTAGTGTATATTTTTCATTTACCATAGAATATAACTCATTTATCGGTGTAATCTTTTCATTTACTATGATATATATTTCATTTGTATGTATAAAATTTTTATTTAGCAGAGTATATAATTAATTTACCAACATATATAATTCATTTATCAGTATAAATTTTTTATTTACCATTGATGTATAATAATAAATAATTAATTTATCATAGTATATAGTTAATTTACTGATATATATATAATTAATGTATCGTAGTTTATAGATTATTTACGATGCATATAATTAATTTACTAGTTATATACAATAGTTAATAATTAATTTACTATTGATACGCTATTATATACAATGGTATATGGTCGTTTACAACTTGTTTAAGATATTTTTTTAACTATGAATTGTTTTATTAAATCCCAACCTATTTTGTATTTATCAAATCATAACTACTTTATGACTTATACACCCAAAGTCGATTGTTTTTTTTCTTTTAACTTTTAAAGTAAATAATGTATTTATCACTGTTTTATAAATTTTTCATATTTCACATCTCGAGATAAGGTTCCGTTCCCGTCAGTTTCATATCATATAAATATGTATATAATGTGTATAGTATATAAACATATCTCTTTCACGTAATCATCATTTTTTGGCAATAATCATTAATCTGGTTTTGTTTTTTTCTACTTTTCGGATCGAGTTTTGTTTCTCTTCAAATTTTCATCGCAGTACGTCGAAATTGGTATGAACCAATAGCGAATTCTTGGATTAATCAGAAAAGTGGTTTTGATTTGCGGATTAGTATTGAATTTTGAAGTTTGTGAGCTTAAAAAAGTGGTCATTAATAGCAAATTTAATCATACTTTGTCTTTGTGTAACAGAAAAAACCCCGTTAACAAGGATTTGGTGCCAGGATTGACCACTGAGAGTTTCGGTGCTTCTGTGGCCATGAGGCACAACCCATATGTGAGAGAGAGAAAGAGAGAGAGAGAGAGAGAGGGAGAGGGAGAGTTTTGGTGCTTACATGGCCGTGAAGCACAACCTTAATGAGAGAGATGGATCGCACAGGCATGGCTAAGCAGCCTATATGAGAGAAAGGGAAAGAAGAGTCTAGATTTTCTAAAGGTAATTTTGGTATTATAAAAAGATAAATACAAAAAAAAAAAGTATTTTTATTCAACGAATCACAAAAGGATATAGGGTAAAAGGGAGTCCAAGAATTGGGGCATTTTTGTTCAAAACCCTAACTACGTGTTAAATCTAATATATTTTAACCTAGACGCAATGATTAAGAATTGGAGCATTTTTGCTCAAAGCCCTAACTACATGTTAAATCTAGTATGTTTTAACCTAGACGCAATGATTAATACACAGTTTAATTTAGTTTCTTGACAAATTAAAAGCAATTTATTAAGAAGTTTTTACCTAAAAAATGTATGGTAAACAAACATGAAATAGATTCTTTAACAATAAATGCCATAGCCTTAGTAGAATCAGAAGTCAGCCCTACCCACTTTGGAAACTATATATTGATACGAACTGATTATAAAATGAAACCTTGTATGTCTATGGGAATATAGAATGCGACGCACATTCTCAGGCTTGGAGTGTGAAAATGTTTCAAGCTGAAATGAAACTATGAATCGTAATACACTTCACTTTTCTTCAAAGTCTACATACACAAAAATTAAGATCCGAATTGCACAACTAAAACAACCTATAAAACATTTGTTGACAGCAAAGTTTCCAACTCTTCAGTTAATTACTAACTACACAAACCAATAACACAAAAAATTAAAGTACAATCTTACAAATCTAGAACACTCAAAAGTATAATTTAAGTTCAAAAATAAAAAAGATCATCGAACACAACACTCTTACTCTTATATTGTCTCTAAGAAAACAAAGAATAATTTTGAAAGAAAAAAAAAATTCAAGAGATGGAGAACCGTCTCCTTCTAGGCTTGGTAATATCTACAACATCTTCAATATTAGAAGTGTCCTTGGAGCCATGCTTGAAGGGATTCAACTTGCCAAGAGTCCTGGACACCGAAGAGAAGAAAGTGGGTCTTCTAGAGCCACCTCTAGACGACGTCGTTCCCATGGCGTGATTAGCATTAGTACTACTAGTAGTAGTAGTACCGCTACCAGTACCCTTTTGCATATCCGAAATGTAAAGCTTCATCTTCATCAACTCCGCCCTCAAAGCCTCATTCTCCCTCACCAAAGAAACGTCTGTCTGGAGCTGACTCCTCGCCGTGGCGGCGGAGTCTTTCTCCTCCGCGACGCCGCTCCGGAGCTTCAGCTGATCGTAGTAGAGCGCGTGGAGGACTATCTGGACTGGTAATCGCTTGTTCTGTGATGCGTGGACACGCGCTTCGTAGGAGAGCTTCAGTGGGTCCATCACGCTGCATACCTTCTCCCGTTCTATCTCGTCCAGGTTCGGATGAGCCTGCATATTAGATGCACAGCCATTATTAGCAATAAACAAACTTATTTTAACTTTAAATATTTTTTTTTTAAAAAAAATTAAGTAGATCTACACTTTTACAAACTTCTATTTAAATGCATGTCTTGAATAAGATGTCGATTGTCGAATACTATATCATATGGTTATCAACTTTAATTTCATTTTTCTGAAATAGGGATTAGAGAAATCAAACCATTTTGGAAAGTGATTTACAAATTGATAGGTCAATTAATTTGGTGATGGATTGATATGTAACTTATTGTATCATCAAATAAATTATTGTATTAAACATCTAAATGAAAATTATTTAAAGATCATAATGATTAATGAAAACATTTTTGTATTAATTGCCCGCTTTCTTACAAGTCATTTATAAATGCCTATAAAAATGGAGTTGTAAATTTACAAAGATCTCGAGCATTTAAAAAAATAAATACAAAAGGATAAACAATTAAAGTTATAAACAAAAAGGAAATAACAAAGATCTTCAGCACTTAAAATCAAAAAAATAAAGTAAAATAAAGTGGGCTTATAGTTATGAAATTATATGTTAATTTACTAAAAATTATTAATTAAAGAGATATACACAATTTATAGCATAATTTTGTGATTAGGACTATCATATTTTGTTGTGTGCGCGTCAATTCTATAATATACAAGTGAAACTATAACAAATTAATACGTGACAGAAACTAAGGTACATACTTTTTATAAAAGAATTATACGATGAATGTCAAAATTAGTTACTAACCTTCAAGTAGATATCAATGGCTCGGTAAAGATCATCGTCGACCTTACGCGCTCCTTTGGGAATAAGATTCGCGATGCCATTAAATTTCGAGATAGTGAGCTCACCGTACGCCGCTATCTCACCAAGATAAGCATCGGCGATCTTCGCCACTCGGTGCATCGCGGTCGAGCACGTCTCCCTAAAATCCCCGGCGTTGAAGACCGCCACGCTCTTCTCCTTCTCCACGAACCCAGAGACGATCTTCCTCACGCTCTCCAAATCGAAGAGCCTCTCACCGTCGTAAGTGAACGACAGAACCAGCAAGTCATCGACCGTCACGTGCTCCAAGATCACCGAGATCCGCTTCTCCAGCTCGCTCTTGCAGCCGTTGGATGCCCTGAGGAAGATCGCCGACCGGAGGAGGCAACAGAGGAAGTTGATGGGGAAAGCGGCCTTCTCGGCCGGCAAGAGGGCAACGATCGCTTCTAGAAGCTCCCGTTGCCGGCCTCGGACCTCGGAGTCGTCCGGATCCAGAGAAGACTTGGTCCCGCTCCCCGAATGGTCCCTAACCAGATCTCGTAGTGCTCTCTCCGTGTAAGTGATAAGAGCGCTCGCCACGGTCAGAACCTTCGCGCCGCGGTTCTTCATGGCGATGATAATTCTCTCGAAAAATTCGATGTCCAAGATCGAGAGTTCCTCCGTCCACCAATTCGTTGGCGAACGGCTCGGAAAATTGGCTTCATTACAAGCCTGTTATAATAAAAATTTAATTAAATTCAAGCGCGCAAAGTTCAAAGTTCAAATTGGGGGAGTTATGAGTAGAAGTACTCGAAATAAACTGGTTGTTAATTAGTACCTTAAGGCTAGCAACGTCGACGCATCGTTGGACAATTTTGAGGTCGTCGGCCATGGAGAGCAAGCCTTCGCAAGATTTGAGGACGACAATGGCGCCAGAGAGGCTGGTCAAGGCGACTTGGGAGAGGAAGTCTTCGGTACGGCTGGCGAGGTTGTTGGTGCAGTACTTTTCGCTCATTTCCAGGTACTCCGCCGCGCAACGTAGAGGCGCCACGTTGTGGACCGTGATCTCGAAGTTGACACCGTAACAGAATTTGGCCGCCTTCTCGAAGATCTCGGGCCCTCCCGGTATGTCCGAGAGGTCGATTCGGCTCAAGTCCGGTTCGTTCGATTCCACTATGAGTTTTCTTATGTAGTTGCTCTTTGCTACCAGCATAAACTACCATATTTCAACAAAAGATTAGAAAAAATTTGTTATTATGAAGCTCAAAAGCATAATTTTAGACTTAAAGACTTAAATAATTGGTCTTAGCTTACAAACCTTGTGCAGAGAGAAATTTGCTTCGCCAACTTCCACCAAGACATCAGTTGGAATTTCCTGAGAGAAAACCCTTCAACAGAGCACCCAAAAAAAAATGTGAATTTAATTAGAAAGAAGTGATCAAGAATGAGAACACTGATGAGTTTAATTAAAGTAAACTAAGTACCATTGACCAGTTCTCTCCATGGCAAGAGAGAGCCTGTTATTGATACTATTAGCAGACGCAGCCATGTTCGGTCAGAGCAGAGAAGGAAGAAAGTGAGAGTTTTGTTGAGAGTAGGATCTGTTTATGTGTTATATAAGGATTCTTATTTATCTCGATTCCTAACCACGTATTTGAGTAGTAGCTTATTATTATTATTATTATTATTACAAAATCAAGACCTTTTTGCATTTTGGAGATATTCTTTTTCTATACTCGCACTGCATGAATTATTAGGTCTCGTGGACCGTTTTGACCCAACTCCACTCCCCGACAAAAGGGTGCTGATAAGTTTTAGTACACTTATCGGCTCCATCTGCTTTCCTAGCTCTATTTTATCCTAAAACAAAGGAAAAAAAATTCCGCCATGATGTTGGCCTACGTAGCAAAAGCTGAGAGCCTCAGATTCAGAACACGCCATAGTCATTAAAAATTAAAAGTTACAACTTGTGACATTAATGAGAAAAAAGTTCTACCTTTTCACGAATTGGAGGTTTTTCGGCCCTTCATTTTGTATGTTAAAACCATGCGTTTCCTGTGTGGCTTCTCCTTATTTTCGTTTTCTCTTTCTAGTTTCTCCCATTTGAAAATTAAAATTACTTTAAAATTAATCTGAACCGTACTTATATATCTCTGTTAGTACCTTTATATCTCTGTTATAATAAAAATAGCATATACTTACCCGTACATAAGCAATGATAACAACCTAACTTTAATTTTAATATGATTGCTTTTGTTTTTGTTTGGATTGCCATCATACGATTGTTTTCAACTTTGACTCTATTGGACTATTTGTATAAAACCTATTTTATTGAAAATTTGAAACCATTTTTGTGTGGTTCTCATTTCAAATAGAATTTTTACACGTTTTGAGAACGATTGAAAGGCCCACTGTAAATAAGGAGGAAACCAATGAAATTTTGGTAACGGGATCAAATTTTTGAAAATTAATTAAGTGCACACTTGGTTCAATAATTCTAATTCATTTCATTTTTTTTTTACTCATTCGAATAATTTTTTGTTTCAACTATTTTTTTGTTTTTTTGTCTTAATAATCTATTCAAATAAATATTTGTTTTAACAATCCTATTCGAATTGAATGCATATCTTTTTAAATAATCATTAAAATGAATTTTTTGTTATTAAAACGAAAATAGGGCCTAATAATTATTTTAAAATATTTTATTCAAATGTCTTTCCATTTTAGTTATAATTCTTTCAATTATTTTTATTTAAATGTGCATATTGAAATGTCCAAACCAAATAATTTGAGTACTCACGTAGATTAACAATTGTACCAAAAGTATAAGTACATCCAATTTTGCGTAACAAATTTAATATGCATCGACTTTTCGAGACCAATTCATCAAAGAAGTCACCTGTCCAAAATTCTCACTAAATAAAGCGTTTTTTAATAGTTGTTAAACAAATAAACTGGTGTTAATAATAATAATTTATACTAATGACACCAATGGCAACTCGAATGCGAATGTGCGAGTAGGGCTTCGGCTGCAGCTGGCAATGAAGCCATCAAAATTGGCTCAAGGGATAAGAGTGGGCTTTTAGATCGATACCTTTCCCCAACAGCTTTGCCTATTTGCTAGTTGTTAATCACGTTACTGATTGCACTCTGTGATGGGACGTCAAGACTCTGTGAGCCACTCGAACAAGTGGCCAGGACATGCCCAACAACGGGGACCGAAATATCTTGGTCACCCTTCCGCCACGTCGTCCCCAAGGCAGTATTCTTCCACGTCATCTATCCCCGCTTTGTCCGCTGACATGTCGGCGGAATTCGACACTGACAGACCAAGCGAGGATAACGAGGTGGGATGGGACCCACAAGAATCAATCTCTATCGCGAGGTCGAATAGTGTTCTCACACGTGGCGGTTTGGTTTTCGCGTCATCCAATCTCTTCGAGGGAACAGATACAGAACAGGGAAGTACCAATTATAAAATAATGGGTATAAAAGGAAATCCCGACGTGGAACAAGTGGTGGCTGAACCTGAATGACTCCAATCAGGGATCGGGATCATGGTCATTTTGGCCCAGGGTCGACCCTGACCGTACAGTCATGGGTCTTGATTTACGTCTGGAATATTCTTACATATTTAATTCAATTTGCAATAGTTTCTCGGGGGCTCATATTTTAGTTGAACCCCTCCTTTTGCCGCTACAGTCAGCACTAAGATCTACGCATGAGATTTAATATCATGCGAAAACTGGCCCACCATAATCAAGCTTTTGGGTGTTTCCATCCGCATTAGATTGTAGCATAAATCATAATATTATTCTAATAATATATATATATATATATGTAATGGTATCAATCTATCTGGTATTATTTTTTTATCTATACAAAATATCAGTTTGGCCGATAAACATTTAGTATATATTTTTTTTTATTGTAAAAAATAAGAAAGAGAAAAAATATTAATAATGCACGTTTTTTTATATATTTCATATAATTATTGGATGATTAAACAAAAAAATATATACCCATAAATTAAAAAAAAATACTTATTAAATTGGTAACCTATATGTATATATAAATATATATATATATATAAATTAAAAAAAGGAAGAGAACATTACACATTAGTCTCATTCATTTCGCATCAACTTAATTAAATTTTTGAGTTAACTCGTGTTCTCTGTTTAATGAAACATTCCGATTAACGTGTCAACATACATATAATTAATGTAATTATTTGTTTATTTAATTTTTAATTATTTTATTTAATTTTTAATTTTTAAATAAGATAAAAATTTAGAAAAAAAAATTAATTCATAAGATTAATTCGATTCAATGTAGTATTAAGCGGATCAACTAAATACGTGAAACTTGAGTATATTGTTGTGTTATATCCAAATTGCCATTTGTTTCTCTCCATTTTTTTTTTTTTTTAGTTGTATCATCAAATAATACAACTATGTTGTCCATATTTTGCATGGAGTTCTTGTTAAATTTAAAGTATGTGTCTTTTAGTTTGTCAAGACAATTTCTTTTTTTTAGATTCATGTATGGTGTTGGTGCATTCACCTTGGTGTTTGTGGGTGCATTCACTTAGTAATTATTAGTTTTCTTATTCATGCATCTAGGAGCCTATATAAGTTCTTTGTCGTTTTCATTTTAAGTTATCACAGTTTAAATGCTTTCACAGTGTGACAGCTACCTCATCAAGGCCTTGAGGTTTGAGTGTTTTCTTTGCTTATGCAGTGGAATATATTCTTGTCTTTCTTCTTTTGTGTTGTCAAATGTCAATTAGGGGCCAGTGCAAATTTCTATATTATTTGTTTACTTGGTTCTATTTCTTTACAGTTTTAGTTTTAGTTTTTTTAAAAAAAAAAACAAAATGAAAACTTATTCGGAATATTACAACCAAAAATAAATAAAGAAATCGAGCAAACATATAAATATATAACAAAACCCAAAAGCAGAGAAAAAGAAAATATGAAAAATGCATAAAACAAGAATTTCTTGTATCTTTCCTCAAAAAATAAAATGGAATAAAAAATAACCAACTATAACATTCAAATACAAGAGAAGGTGCATTCTCATTTCAATAAGAAAAAAAAATTATTCCAATATTTGGAATGATTGATACAATATTTGAATAATAAAGTTAAATTGTTAAAATAATCATCGATTTAAATATAAAAATCAGAATGGTAAGGAAAATATAAAAATCAGAATGATAAGGAAAAAAAACATTCTTTTAAATGAAAATTGGAATAAGAATTGTGAGAGTAGTTGAAATAACAACTCCTTTACTCGCTTTCCACAATCATTCATCTCGAAGACAACTCCCAGTACATGTAAAATTTTATTTTTATTTATTATTATTTTGCGTTTGATTGGATCTTAAGAAAGGAAAGAAGAAGGGTAATTTGTAGAAAAAATCTCAAACCTTTAGCCTTTTTGGCATTTAGATCTCTAAAATTTAAATTTTGGCACTAAAATCGCTAGCCTCCAAAAAGAGCAATAGCGTTGGTTTTCACTGTCAATTCCATCTATTTCCACATTAAAGGCTCATTGCTTTCCATATGATCCGTCTTACAAAGTAGGAACAATTTTTTTAAAAAAAACATACACACGTAAATATATAGCCGAAACTCTTAGCTTTCTCGCTATTGCAACAACACAACATATGGATTTTTTTTTTAAAGAAATTTAAGTGAATGACCAATATTTTAAATTTAATTAAAAAGATGTCAATTTTTAAAATTTTATTACTAAATATCTATGTATATATTTTTACATTTAGTAGATAAACATATCTACCAATTTCAGTTATTGTACTGTATATAGTTTTTTATACTCGATATATAAAATTTTACATTTGATATAGAAATATATATATATATATATATATATATATATATATATACTGGACATTTTGCTATGACATTTGATAACGAAATATTTACTAAATTAGCCTCAAAATTTGGTCATATTTCTATAAAGCCTTTTTTTTTTAAATACATTTACTGAAGAAGATTTAGTGTCTACCACGGCTGATCAACAAATAATTAAACCAATTGTTATCTTCCAAAGAACCCATTTTAATTTCTTTTAGGCTTTGAACATGAATGGTTTTATCAAATGGTTGAACTATTATATATATTATTTATTTTCAGTGTATCGAATTTTAAGTTTTTCTTATTTCTTTTACTCTATTTCCTTGATAAGAAAATGTATTAAGGAGAATTCATAGAAAATTTTGCTAAACTATTTATTGTTGTTTACCCATTTCAGTTTTAGCAAACGACCCACCTAAAGTCAAGCATCAACCTAAATTAAATCCAACTCAAAGGATTATGATCCTGAAATTGGTAGTGAAATAGTTTAACGAAAGTCTTGATATGGATTATGTTCATATGGTAAACCAAATTTTCTCTTAAAAAAGAAAAAAAGAAATTATAAATCAAGCTTTTCTTTTTTCTTTTTTTAATTTTTTTAAAAAAGTGGGGCTTAATTTACAAATTTAAAGAAAAATAATACACACACTACTAAGACTTGAACCCTTGACCCCCATTAACTTAGACACGCATCCCTCAAGTCTTGGACCAACTAAATTAGCTCCAGTTGGTTGAAATAATAAATCAAGCTTAAGAACTAGAAATTGAGTGAACTCGTACACTTTTTACTAGGCAAAATTGAATGAGCAAAGATTGACTTTGAATTTTTTTTTTCTGCAGATAATGTTACTAGTTTGGAGGAAAAATTTTGGATCTTACTTTCAATTTGTTTATGCATATATAATATTTTTGATAGAAAAAAAAAGGTATTTATTTAAGGGCACTAATCCGGTAGTTTTTTTTTAACCTATATATAGGTATCATTTGGGCCAATAAAATTTTATCATGCATATTATTTTATAGTAAAAATTAAGAGAACGAAATAGCATAAATGATGCATGTCTTTTCATACATTTCATTATAATCGTTGAATCACTATTAGATGATGGTCGAACAGCTAAAGAAATACCTACACATAGTTAAAAAAAAAATAACTATTGGATTGACAACCTTTATATAATGTTATTGATATTTAATTAGTTACCTTTCAAAAATGGAGTAGACCATGTAGCAGTAGTTTTTAATGTGGATTTGGACAGAATTTACACAAGTGACAAACGTTATTACTCTTTTTAGAAGTTAGAGATTTTCATGCCAAAATTTGAAGATTAGGGATCTAAATACCAAAAACACTAAAAATTGGGGATTTTTGTTGCAAATTACCTAAAAAGAAAAAAAAAATCTTTAGCCTTTTAATTAAAAGTTACAAAAGGCAAATATTGGGGACAAAATGACAATGGATGATAAAAATACTATGATGGTTTGAAAAGAAGGAGTATTTATAAAAAAAAATAGCCTTTTTCTATATCAATTTAAAAAATGGCCATATTTTATGCTTATTTAATAAATGAATATTTTATAGTTTTATTTTGATAAATGACTATTTTTCAGTTGAATAATTTTTTATAAAGTAAATCAATTTTTTGAAAAACAATTCAAAAAATAATTCAATAGATTTTGATATACTAAATTTGAAAAAGGTCATTTTTAATAATGTTTTAAAAAAACAATTATTTACAAACTATAATACAAAATTCAGTCATTTGGCTAAAAAGTCCTCTAACATATCTAGGTTAATGTCAATTTTGATTTTTGGGTTAGAACATTGAAAGTTTAATTAGTGCAAGTTGTAATATGGTAACCAAGAAAGAGTTGACAGATTATTTAACTATTTCTTAGTCTAAGTATATGATAAATTTTAAAAGTTTATAGTAAATATCCAACTTATTTAATGAGAAAAAAAAACATATTTCACAATTAAAACTTCTAATAAAATATTTAGTTATAATTTTTAAAATATGGATATCTACTTAAGTCAATTTAACAAATGGTTATCCATCTAATTTTTTTTTTTTTTTTTTTTAAATAAAGTAGGTCAAATCCAAAGTCCTAAACATTTTTGTGGACTAAAATGAAACGTACCTTTCTTTGAGAATGATCAGTGGGGTTTGGTTTGCAAAGTTCAATTTCCTTGAAGGCTTTCTTTACCAACTAAATATTAATGGAAAATAGATGCTTTGGTGGTCCCCTGGGCATTCAATTTTATAAGTAGGACTTAATGCTGTTTAGTTGGGTGGAATGAAATTAGATGTAATGGTAATCGTAATGAGAATAAGAATGGAAAGGAAAAGAAATATGATTATTTTTTTTGGTTAAGACTTTGAAATCAACTATGTAATGTAATGGAATTAACTGTATTTTGAATAATATACCCCTGATTTTGAATTAATTTTTTTTTTAAAAAATAAATGTTGTTACTATTAGAAAAAAGAAAATAGTTATACTTATGGTAATGATTAAATAAATTCAATTATCAAATATAAAAATAGATTAAATTTCTTGTAGTTGTAAAATTAATATTTTAATAATGGCTCATTATTATTTACTATATAAATATAGCATACAAAATGTATATTAGAAAGCATAAATATAGTAATTAGATGATACGAGGAAAAAGATGATTTATAGGTGGTTTAGTCATAAATATAGATACAATTTTTAAATTTGTTTTAGTCCTAGATATGAGAAAAAAGATGATAATGAAGGGGCAAAATATATTAAATAAGGGGAAAAATAGGGAAAAGTAGCTAATTTAAGAATGAAATGACCTTTACATCTATTTTCAAGTGTAATTCTAATTCCTTTATTTGATGTAAAGAATATTCATAAGTAAAAATGAAATCAAACAATGTAAAGTCATTACACTCCATTCTATTACGTCCCATTACTATTAACCAAACACCATCTTAATGTTTCATTTAAAAACTTATTTCATTTTCAAGGGTATATATGTTATCTTTTTGCATAGCAATTTCTCTTCTTAGTGCTCCTCTAAAATACATCCTTTTAAAAATTTTAAAATCTGATATTTTTTATTCCCACCTTCTTTTAAATACATATTAATTACAAAATTAAATACACATTATTTACAAAATTAACCTTAAGAAAAGATTAAAGGAACTGTCATTTATTAGTTTGAAAATTCCATTTTGGTTGTCTTTTTCTCTTGTATCTTAAAATTTCTATATAAACTAATCTTTTGATATTGAATTTTGATTCTAATATCAAAAAGTTAGATCTTATCAATAGAATCTTAAAAAGAAAAATAATCTCTTTATAATCAAAATGTAAAACCCCTTAAATTTTGGAAGGGTATCTTGGTCTTTTGAAAAAATAAAAATAATAAACAAAATAACAAATATTTAAAATTCGAATTTTGGGTTAATTTGAAAGAAATTTTGAAAGAAGGACTAATTTACAAAATTGAAGGACTATTTCGAAATAAAAAATTTAAACTAGGGACTAATGTGTAATTTTTTAAAAAATTACACTGCCCATTTAAGAGCAGACACGTGGCCTACTTATCTCTCCGGCCAAAACGCCGATTTCAGGGCGAGCCTCTGACGAGACACTTCTCGGCGTCTCGAGCGCTGCCACCACCTGCAGTCGATAGCAGGAGGCTGAACAATCATCGCATCGCCATCCCCGCCGCCTGATGACATCTCATTCGCGGCTAGTGACGCATAGAAATCGCGAGCTATTTTCTGATGCCGACGACGATTTTAGTGATATTTTGTCACCAAAATAATCGGGTTTGATTCATCTCGTCACGATCTTTAATGTGGTATATATATCTTGACTCAATATTGTCCGGATTGAATTTGGCCATTTTTTTCAATTTTAAGCTATTTTAGTTTTATATTTAAATTTTACAATCCGACCATTAGATCGTAAAATAAACCTCATATTTATGATGTACTCGTGAAAACAAAAATTTTGATATATATATATATATATATAGTCTATATTTGGTGACAGGCAAAGAAATCTAACTCTAACGACTTAGATCGTCTCGTTTTGTATGCTATGGGACCAAGTTCGATCCGAGTCCAAATCAGTCAAACTATATATCTAATCTAGCATTTTTAGGTGCTCTGAATTCAGTGATGGTGTCTGTTTCACAATCTGAAGCTCTGATTAAAAATCGAGTTTTCAATCTTATCAGTCAAAGTTTTGAAAACGTCGCTCAACCTTCCAAGCGAGGCCAAACTTTCTCCTTAGCTTCATAGCACTATTTGAATACTCAATTGAGGTAAGGATTCAATTACTAGATTTTATACATGTTTTAATTTGAAAATTTTCATTATAACTATTTTGTGAAAAATCGTGAATTAAAATGATATTCTGATAAATTGCTGAAAACTATTAGATTATGCTGGGATTGGACTGTATGAATTTTATAAATATTTTTATATTATGACTATGGGGTAACATAGCGGTGTGCTGCCCATGTATAGTAAATCTCAGAATAATACCAAGTTGAATTTTAAAGCATTGTTTGGTTATGTATTGTATAGTTATTATGCATATTTTGTTACATATTGTACATACCATAGGATCACACATAAGATACATCTTAGACATCACATTGTTGTAGTAAGCGGACTAGTATACCCGCCTTCGGTGAGAGCCCGTAAACCCGTACAAGGTTTTTCTGATTATCCTCATTTGGTATGTGTATGCATTCAGTTGTCCCTCCAGTTCGGTAGGCTTAGACACATGGGTATTTCTCTAGTTTTTTGGGATAGATTTCAGGCAGAGAGTACTTAGTACAGTAGTATGAGTTACTCTAGTTCGTGATGAGAGGGGTGTGAGCTCATGGGATGAGTTGATTTATGATATATACAATCTTGTAATTTTTGACTTTCGTTTTGAATATGTGATTATTTTGAATACCACTTGTTTATAAATTTGGTTTATAAATGGATTTTGGAAAAGACATTAACCATGCAAGTTTGTAAAATTGTATCTACTTAAATAGGTGATTGAGTTTCTACTGAGCATTCTTGTGCTCACCCCTACTTCCTCCTATTTCAGGTGTTGACCTATTTTGTGGTATTTAATCTAGGGGCTTGGCAAGCATGTTTGGCATATGCTTGCAGTTTTAAATCCTCTTCATTATTTAGTTTGTACTTGGTATCAATTTTCCTTTCCTAAATTAAATTTATTTCATATTTACCGAGTAGATGTATGAGGATGATTTGTGTTATTAAATCAAGTACTTAGAAAATAAAATAATTTTATGTAAATTATTTGAATATTAGGCCTAGTGTTTTATTAAACTTCGTGAATTAATAAAAGTTTTTAAACTAGTTAATTATGATTTTCTCTCATCTTAAAATGATAAATTTACTTGGAAATTTAAAATTGGTAAATAATATTATAATTTTTTTAATTTGTATCTCGTAATTTACTTATTTTGGAGGACTAAACTTAAATTTTAAGTACTTAAATTTTTCTAAAATTTTAGAAACTATTATTTATCACTAATTTTACTTAAAATTACTAAAAGTCACAGTCTTAGATTTTCGGTCGTGACAGTTTTGGTATCAGAGCCTCAGGCTTCAGATCTATCTGGGATCTTGTCTGTGATATTTTGATGTTTAAAAAGGATTTAGAAAAGTATTTGACAAATACCTCATACATCACTTAGGAATTAGCTAAATATATTGTCTTTATTCTAATTCGTTCTGAATCTTCATTTATCCTTCTAGAGAGTAACTCTAGTATTTTTGGGATGGTGATTCCCCAAGAATTTAATCTTGGATATGTCGGGTTGACATGAGATTATTGGTTTCCGTTCTTAGCGTAATCCTTCGTTTCGGATGGACTCTCGTCCTTGTACTCTCTTGTCTATTCAGGTTGTAGGCTACGTGAATCTCGTGGGTTCTAAAGTAGCAATTCGGTATCTTGCACCTTAGTTGTTGTGTTTGACTGTCTTGTGGGTTGTCTATATGTTGTCCCTTGGGTTTTGTTATCACTTTTGTTGCAACAATTGATTGTGGTTGTATTCTCTTGGGGATTTCTGCTTGTGATGCATGTGTTTGGTTTTTACACTTTAACTGGTGTGGTTTGACTCTATTGATGTTTATGAGATTGAGATTTTATTTCTTGGGATTGATATCTTGTGACCGTTTAATTTGGTATATACTGTAACTTGATTCTATGTTTAGGTGTTTGTATTGATGATACTTTTTACATAGTATGCTCATGATTAAGTAATTAGTTTAGTTTAGTGATTTAAGATATTATTTAACTATTATAAATGCATTTCTTTAGTTTCACCAAGTTTCATTATTGTAGTTCTTTGGTTGAGAATTCTTGACTTATTGAGAGTTTGGTGGGATTTTAAAAATTGGGTCATTTGGTTTTGAAACTTTTAGAAATGTGACAATTAGCATTTTGAATAATGTAGACCTTGTATTTGACTAAGGTGACATACTTGTTTTCAAAGAAATTATGGACATTTTTAAACTTGAGCATTGGTTGGGTGAAAGTAATACACTTTTTCAAAGGACGTATTGTTTTAAATTAAAACGCTACTTTGAGACTAAACTTTACAAAGCCACTCAACCTATTTATATACTAGCAAGATTTTGTTTTACGTTTAGAAATGCTGATTTGAAATGCCTTTTGATCAAGTAATTTGTTTTTATAAATGTATATTCATAAATCAAACTTTTCAAGTTCCATTTTAAACTTTAGTTTGGATTGATAATAATTTTTGAAGGAAAATCATTAGCTTCACACGTGTGTTTGAAGATTTATACTTGTGATTTTCTCTAAAATTTATTGCTTAGACAATAATAGAGGAAATGGGAAAGTATATAGGATTTGAGTTCTTGACTATTATCCTTTCAATTTTTTTTTTCATTTTTGTTTCTAATTATTTGGTGGAAATAATATGAGTGGGGTATTTTATTTGATTTCTATATTATCATGTTCATAATCTTAAACAATTAGGTTTGAAACAATATTAATTTATGTAATTTTGAATAAGGTATATTAGTTAAACTTGGCAAAATGGGCAGATCGGCCCGTCCATAGCGGGCTCTATAGAGGAACAGCTCGGGCTGGGACGAGCCGGTCCATTTAGTTGATAGGTGACCCCCAACCCTGCCTAATGGCCCAGGCAAGCCTAGGCCCACCCAAAAATGGGCCAACGCGGATCAATCCGTAGTTGGTATGTTTCGTTTTTTAATTAAAATTTAAAGTATATTTAAACAATTTAATAATTTTAAAAAACAATATATATAATAAAATTTTTATCATAAATAATTTTATAACTTTTATGATAAAAATTAAAATATAATACATAACTTAAGTTGATGAAAAAAAAGTAAAAAATAATTAAATTTGGAAAATGACAAATTCAATTTTATTGATAAAATTTTTGACTATCTCATTAAAAACCCTACTAAGAAAAACCCATTTGAATAAAACATTAGTAAGAGAAAACGAGTGTAGTCTTGATTATTATGAACAATTAAAATTATTTTTAAAAAAATTAGTACATCATCATCAATCATGATTCATCATCATTTATATACAAGTTATTAAAATTTTTAATCAATTCTTTATCATGAATAGTATGTTGATTTTGTTTCTCTGCTTGTTCGTAATTTTTAACACATGTTAACATCTCAACCATTTTAGGAGTCAACGAAGTCCTTCTACTATCTTTTTAGTCGTACTAAAAGTAAACTCTAAAGAAACCATGGATACCGAAATAAGATGTCACATGCTAACTGTGTAAGCATCAGGAATCTTACTTGACATCTTTACCATTATTCTAAACTTTAAAGTTCTCATTTTCGTAGTTGATGTCGGAATCTAGCTTCATATGATAATTTGGCTTTGATATTCAATATTATAACAATTAAATAGGTTGTCATGATGAAGAAAAAAAATCACATGCAGAATTAAGTTTGGCTCGACATTATATATAAGCATCGTGATAAAAGAGAAAACTTTCTAGAGGATCAGTTTATCAAGATATTCTATATATATGTCATGACAATCAGGAAACTACGTGAAGATTTGATAATTTCCACACTTTGGCTCTGCTGTAATGTAAAGGATACAAGACTCTTTATTGTAATTAAGTGGGTAGATTGATAGACTTAATTATGATTAGAAAAGTGGGTGGAAAGTCTTTATAGGTCATCTCTATAATTGGGTAATCAAGGAAAAATAAGAGGATAATTTCCTATTCTAGAAAGGAAAACCTTTTTGGTATGATTTTATAAGAGTGTGTGCGTGTGGAGGGGAGGGGGGTGAACACGTCATCCAACCACGTAGAATATAAGGGGTTGTAAGTCTCTTTTAAGAGGTAGAGAGACGAAGCATATTCTCTAGTAATCAACAGAGAATAAGAAAATGCAGAGAGAGTTGGAGAGTTAAAAGAGAGTTTCAAACATTAGAGTTTACTTGGATTATTTTTAGGTTCTTATACAATGCTTCTTTTTTTGGGTAAATAGACAAAGAAGAAAGATGATTAGAGAGAATTGGTGAGATGAAGAGGGAGTTAAATACTTGGGTCTATCAGAATTCTTTATAGATACTGAAGTGATGGGATGCCTGATAATTTGTATATTATTGGTTACCAATAATATTACTGCGATGTGTTACAATGAACTTAGGCCGATTTAGAGTTAAACCACTATAATTTCTTGGTGTCTTGTTATTGCTTTGATGGTGGTTTCTTGAGCATATGTATTCTGTAAGATTGATTTGTGTGGTATCTCGAATGTTTTGTCGTGCCTGGTGTCTGTCTGATTACTCCACTTAGTCCATTCTATTTTTTAACCTCAACACTTAAGATACTGGTTAAGCTCAGAGGATTATGGCAGATTCGTTATTGTTCATAATGACATGAACCACAATTAGCAATAATTATAAGTGATTTTACATTAGAAACTATAAGGGAATTAGTAGCTAGTGGCTGGGGTGAAAGAATACCACTAACTGCCTTCAGAGCATCGCTTTCAACACAAGATAGAGACAGGCCCGCATCAATAGCAAAACGCAGCCCCTCCCGAATAGTTATCAATTGGGCATCTTCAGCCGAAAATTCCCAAAAAAACAGCTAGAGCAAGTAGCCAAAACAATCCCATTATGATCTTAGATAACAACACCCAATCCTATCACATCTTCATTTGTTTTGACTGAAGCATCTATATTAAGCTTAAGGTAACCTAATGATGGAGCAGTCCAATATTTATCCACTACATTGAGATTAGTAATAATTGAATCCGAGCTTCCCCCTCCTGATGGAATTCAGCGAGAAAATCGGACACAAAATTAGCAAGACTAGCAGCATCCCGACTCGGACCCCTATGTACCACTGAATTGCGATTCGACCAAATACACCATAACATAACACAAGCTAGCTAAAATCTCTCATAAGTATAACATTCAAAAAGAGCAAGCAAAGAATATGCATTATCATCACATGTACAAGATTTGACGTTGACCAATCCACTTCCAAACTGACTTTGCATAAGGGCATCTGAAGAACACATGAATCACTGATTCCTCTCCTACATTACATCTTGGGCATCGAGCATCAACATCAATTTTTCTCTTAATTAGATTAGAATTTGAAGGAATAGCATTGTGGAAAAACCTCCAAATAAATGATCTAATTTTGGGGGGCAATCAAAACTTCCAAAGTAATTTCCACTTCTTCAAAAAAAGAAAAGAACTACGACCAGCTCGCTCAATCTAATCCTTCAAAAGGATTCGATAGCCGCTCTTAATAGAATATGCTCCATCCACCTCAAAATGCTAAATAATTATATCGCTCCCCAATGACCTACTCAATGGAATAGACATTACCACAACATTGTCAATCAGTAAAAGAGTGTCCTGTACATTAGAGACATTCCACATTTTGGCCAGAGAAATAAGGTCTTTAACCAGCAAAGCATCATTGGAAGCTCTCGTAATTGGGCGAAATCTAACAAGACGAGGCAACTATGGATCAATAAAATCCAAAAATTGCCCATTATCGATTCTCTAGTGAACATCTTTAGACAACAACTCTCTATCCCAAACTATATTTCTCCACAAGAGTGAAGAGCCCGCTTTAACCTTTGCTGAAAAAAAGTCGTCATCATGAAAATACTTTCCTTTGAGAATTCTGGCCACAAGAGAGTTAGGTTTCTGTAAAATTCTCTATGCTTGCTTTGCCACCAAAGCTTTGTTGAAAAATTGTAAATCACAAAAACTGACGTAGCAACCTTTGGATATTAGGGAGTAAATCCCAAGTCCATGGAAAGGTTTCTTCGAACCTGCACAATCCAGTAAAAAAAAAAATAATAGCAAAACAGAGAACCCAGAGAAGTGTCAGCACCAAGAATCGTATTATGCCTTTTTCATCAACCAAAATGGTCTTTACATACCCTAAGGCAGAACGACACAACTTAATAGAAATGAAATAAGGACAAAATAACCTAAAAGACAAAACCAATTAAAGAAGTTTTGTAACGTCAGCAACTTGGGAGAATAATAAAATAAAGAGAAGCATAAAATAAGGATTAGTCGCTTAGGCCCCTGCATCAGTGCCTCCGTCTTCAGAAGAATTCGACCCTGAATTCTCAGTAAAACATGGAGCCTTATCGGGTGGGAAATACTCAAATAAGTCGGTAGGCGATATTTGGAGTCCAGCCGGGAGGTCCAAAATATAAGCATTGTCATTGATTTTGCGGGAAATACGAAATGGCCCAAATTTTCGTGGTTGAAGCTTATTGTAGGAACCTGTGGGAAAACGGTGTTTAGGTAGATGAGCCATAACAAGGTCACCTTCAGCAAATACCTTAGTGCAACGATAACAATCAGCAGCTACCTTATACTTAGCATTAGATTCTTCAAGTTTCTTCTTGACAGATTGATGTGTGATGGCTATTTCGCCAGCTAGTCGTTCAGCTGATTTACTTGTGATGGTTGGAAGGCTCAATAAATCAACGGTGTAGTCTGGTGGTTTGGTCCTGCCAATAGTTCAATTCTCCAAGCTATTAAAAGCAAACTCGGCTTGGGGAAGGGTAAGGTCCCATTGTTTAGGCTTATCACTAGCAAGACACTGAATCATGTTGCTAAGGGTACGATTCACCACTTCAGTTTGTCCGTCCGTTTGAGGGTGATATGCACTGCTAAAGTTGAGAGACGTATCAAATCGCTTCCAAAGTTCACGCCAAAAATGACTAATGAATTTGACATCTCTATCGGAGGTCAGTGAATAGGGAACACCATGTAGGCGCACAATTTCCTTAAAGAAAAAGCGGGCAATGTGGCTAGCATCAACTGTCTTCTTGCAAGCAATAAAATGGGCCATCTTGGAGAAACGATCTACAACCACCATCACAGAGTCAGTATGTCGAGGAGTTCTTAGTAGCCCCAAAACAAAATCAAGGCTGACGTCTTCCCATATGTTATTAGGCGTTGGCAAAGGAGTGTAGAGACCTGTGTTCTGAGTCTGTCCTTTGGCACTTTGGCAAATAGCGCACCGCTGAACAAATCGAGTAACGTCCTTTCTCATATGGGGCCAAAAGAAACGATCTGTAAAAAGAGTAATAGTCCGGTCACGACCGGGGTGGGCTGCTAATTCGCTAGAGTGAAGCTCGCGTATTAGAAACTCTCAGAGGGAGGAACGTGGTATGCACAGTTGAGCACCCTTAAATAAATAGCCTTCATATGAGTGAAAATCTTTGATAGCTCTATTACCTTGACATTGTTCCCAAACAGCCCCAAAATCTTCATCGAAAGAGTACAATTCTTTTAAGCATTCAAAGTTGGTGATTTCAGATCAAAGAGTAACTAAGAGGGATGATTTGCGACTTAAAGCATCAGCAACAGTATTGATTTTCCCTGCCTTGTGTTTAAAGACAAATGAGAACTTTTGGAGGAAAAGTACCCAACGAGCATGCATTCGACTCAATAACTTCTGTGAATTGATGAACTTCAATGATTGATGATCACTATGAAGAACAAACTCCTTTTGTATTAAATAATGCTCCCAGTGTTTGAGGCTACGTACTATAGCATAGAACTCTTGCTCTTACGTGCTCCACTTTTGGCGAGCATCACTGAGTTTCTCACTAAAAAATTCTATTGGCCTACCACCTTGGGTCAAAACAGCCCCAATACCTGCCATAGAGGCGTCAGTCTCCACTTTAAAAACTTTATCAAAATTTGGAAGTGCTAACACAGGGGCGCAACTTAGTTTTTCTTTGACATCATGAAAACTCCTATCTTGTTCTTCCCCCCATTGAAATCTGCCTCGCCGAAGACAATTGGTAATGGGTGCCTTAATACTGCTAAAATTTCGCACAAATCGCCTATAAAAAGTCCTTCATGAATGGACTTTGGAGTTGGCCAATTTCTAATGGCTTGGACCTTGGATTCATCAGCTGCAATACCATTTGAGCTAATCACAAAGCCTAAAAACAGCAGTTAGTTGGTCAAGAAATTGCATTTCTTTAAATTAAGATAAAGTTTATTGTCATGGAGTATTTGGAGGATAGCTCGGAGGCACTCAAGGTGCTTTTAGGTCATTTTACTATAGATCAAAATGTCATCAAAGTACACCACAACAAACTTGCCAATAAAAGGTTTCAATACATGGTTCATTAATCTCATAAAGGTACTTGGTGCATTGCATAAGCCAAAAGGCATGACTAACCATTCGTACAATCCTTCTTTAGTCTTGAATGCGGTTTTCCATTCATCACCGGGGCAGATCCAAATTTGATGATACCCACTATGCAAGTCAAGTTTAGAAAACACTTGAGACCTTTCAAGTTTGTCCAACATATCTTCCAAATGGGGAATCGGAAATCGGTACTTCACAGTGATCTTGTTGATTGTGCGACTATCAACACACATACGCCAGGTTCTGTCTTTCTTGGGAACTAGTAATGCCGGTACCGCACAAGGACTCATACTAACACGAATAAGTTGTTTTTATAGCAACTCATCCATTATTGCTTGTAAAGCTTCATGTTCTTTTGGGCTCATTCTGTAGTGAGGCAAATTTGGGAGACTTGCACCAGGAATGAGGTCTATACAATGTTGGATGTCTCGGTTAGGAGGTAATTCATCAGGCAACTCTAGGGGAGTAATATGTGGGTATTCGGCTAGTAGGTCTTGAATTACTTGTGGTAGTGGTAACTCTCCATAGGCTGCCTCCTTAAGTAATAAAGCCAACACCATTTTGTTACCCTTAATTGTCTCATAAAACTTGCCATCGAGTATAGTGAGGAATGATTTCTTGGTTGAAAGAGAAGGGTTGGTTGGCTTATGAAGTGTAGTAAGGGGCATAAGTGCAATCTTGCGACCTTTCCAAGAGAACATATAGCTATTGTCTTGACCATTATGTGTTGCATTTAGATCGAATTGCCATGGTCTCCCAAGTAGTACATGGCATGCATCCATATCCACCATATCGCAAAGGACTTCATCTTGGTAATGTTTTCTAATGGAAAATGGAACTCGACACACTTCTTGAACAGTTGTCTCAACCCCTTTTTTAATCCAACCGATCTTGTACAATTTCGGATGTTTTTCGGTAGTGAGTTCAAGAGCCTTAACAAGTGACTTGGAGACAACATTGTCGCTACTACCACTGTCAATAATCACGTCACAAACTTGTTATTTAATTGTACAACAAGTCCGAAAAATGGTATGTCGTTGAGTGGTAAGAGGTTGTTTTGGAGTGAGGAGTAACTTTTGTACAATACACAAGACAAGGTCACCTTTATCTCTGTGGACAGTCTCAATCTCTTCTGAATACTCCTCTTCCCCAAGTGTTTCTTCAGGCTCTATCTCAATTTCCTTTTCAACCATATTGGCTTGACGACGATTCGGACATTCATTAGATCGGTGACCCGGCTGGTTGCATCTGAAACATATCCCCGAAACTGGCCTAACATAAGGATTCAAATTGGATGGCCTAATTGGTTGTTTTTTAGTGACTTTGGTGCCAGAATTTCCCCCTTGATCATTAGTAATACAAAGAGAGCTCGAGTTTGGGTTATTCAACTGATGGGTGTTTGATTTAGTTCTATTAGTATTGTCCCCAGTAGTGCACTTACTATAGGAAGAATGAGAATAATGACGAGACTGTTGGTATTCAATTTTATAGGCAAGATTGACGGCTTCAGACACATTCCATAAGGTCCGCAAACTCATCTGATCTTGAATTGAGTCACGAAGGCCATTAGTATATCGGGCTACCTGTTGAGACTCACTTTCATGAAGATTGTTACAGGCACACAGGCGATAAAACTCCTCTGTATATTCTCGAACACTACGACCCTTTTGTTGCCATTGTTGGTACTGTTGGTAAGGAGTTGCTCATAGTCGCTGGGCAAGAAGTGTTCTCACATCAATTGGCGCATTCGAGGCCAAGCATGAATCGGTCGTTTCCCTGCTCGTTTACGGTTCCCCCTCAAATTCTCCCACCAAGCGAGTGCACCTCGTTTTAGTTTGTAAGAAACGAGAGTGACCTGTTTTTCCTCTAGGACTCCCATGTATTCAAAGAAATTCTCAACAGTGTGGAGCCAATCTAAGAATTCCTCAAAAGGAATATCGACTTTGATTCTATAATCATGAGTTTCAGAGTTATGTCTATACCTATTGTTTCGGAATGGACGGTGGTCACCAAGTGCCCAATCTACATCATATTCATCAGTTTCAGATTTTTCTGGGTAATGACGATTGAGTCGATAAGCTTCTAGGTCTGAGTCAGAATCTACAAAATCACGAGTTCTAAGTCGCTGCGGAGTTAGACGAGGGCTGTGAGGTCCCGGAAGTGGAGTACGAGGTAAATCTCGTCCTTGGGGTCCCCGAGTTGGGGGCACCTCTGTATTTCCAGCTCTGGCTTGAGTAAGTGCCTGCCGAATTTCACGAGAAAGATTATCGAACTTAGCATCAAGTCGGAATTTGAGATCAGCCAGGGCTGCCCACAAGGCCTTCACAACGTTTTCATCATCAACAGAGGGGTGGCTTGTTCCGTCGGTACCGGCCATCATAATTGAGGAAAGAAACCTACAGCTCTGATACCACTTATCACAGGGGTCACGCTGCGACACACGTGATCACTCTCCCGTGCGGTGCCCGTGGGCCAGCCTTATCACCCGCAATACGCATATAAGCAACATCAACTGGTTTCGCCCTGCCTTGGGCTCATCAGGGGAACGGCTCTAGCTCCCAACCAGTCTGTGTGAGTGAGATGCGAAGATTCTCACACGCACCTTCGGAGTCGTCTGGATCAGTCGAACATGCTACCACGCAGTTTGTTCCGCCTATCACTTTTTAGGGGGTTACAAACCCTTCTCCACTGAAAATTATGCATGTCCTCGTGCATTAAACTATCATGCCAAATTACTCTACCTTGCCTACCCTTTCACTCAGTGCACACCCAACATGCACCAATACTGGTGCTCGGCATATACGCAGTCTCACTACTGCCTAACAATTCGTTATGACCTAAGTAAGGACTGATTGCATCTTAGTAATCTCTATCCTATGGAACACAGCAATGTCTAGCCACATCCACCGTTTAGGCTCTGATATCACTTGTCACAGGAATCACGCTACGACATACGTGATCACTCCCTCGTGCAGTGCCCACGGTGTCCACAGGCCAGCCTTATCACCCGCAATACACATATAAGTAACATCAACTGGTTTCGCCCTGCCTTGGGCTCATCAAGGGAACGACTCCAGCTCCCAACTAGTTTGTGTGTGCGAGATGCAAAGATTCCCACACGCACCTTGGAGTCGTCTGGACCAGTCGAACATGCTACCGTGTAGTTTGTTCTGCCTATCACTTTGTAGGGGGTTACAAACCCTCCTCTATTGAAAATCATGCACGTCCTCGTGTATTAAACCATCACGCCGAATTGCTTTACCCTACCTACCCTTTCACTTAGTGCACACCCACACCAATGCTGGCGCTCGGCGTAGACACAATCTCACTACTACCTTACAATTCGTTATGGCCTCAGTAAGGACTGATTGCATCTTAGTGATCTCCATCCCATGGAACACGGCAATGCCTACCCACATCCACCGTTTAGGCTCTCATACCAATCTAACTTAGCAGCCTTTGGATATTAGGGAGTAAATCCCAAGTCCATGGAAAGGTTTCTTCGAATCTGCCCAATCCAGTAAAAAAAAAATTAGCAAAACAGAGAACCCAGAGAAGTGTCGGCACCAAGAATCGTAATCTGTCCTTTTCATCAACTAAAATGGTCTTTACATACCCTAAGGCAGAACGACACAGCTTAATAGAAATGAAATAAGGACAAAATAACCTAAAAGACAAAACCAATTAAAGAAGTTTTGTAACGTTAGCAACTTGGGAGAATAATGAAATAAAGAGAAGTATAAAATAAGGATTAGTCGCTTAGGCCCCTACATCAAAAACCTAACCCTCCGAGACCTTTGGGGAAGCAAACTTTCCTCCAATTAACCTATGCTATCTTCTTAGACCCATTTGTAGACCCCTACCAAAACCTCATAATCATCGATCTCAGCTCATTACAAAGCTTGAAAGGGACTTGGAATGTGCTCATCAAATATGTCGAGATAGCTTGTAACACTAATTTAACAAGTACTTCTCTACCCCCAATAGAGAACAAACCTCTACGCCAATCTTGAATCTTTTTCCACAATTTATCCTTGATTACCGAAAACGTTTTTTACTTATTGCGACGAACCATCATGGGAAGCCCTAAATATGTCTCATGAGAAGAAACGTTCCAATGTCCAAAATAGATAATAGATCCCGCCTCAAAACATCACTTACATTAGGACTGAAAGTAGTCGTAGATTTCTCCAAATTGATACTCTGCCCCACGACTCGTTCATAAATCCCCAAGATCTCCTTAAGAGTTCGACAATCATCTACAAAATATAAATGACTGGTCTATGGACCATGCCTTGAACATTTCATACCTAGCATCAAATTATCATGTAAAATAGTCAAAATTAAAGAGAAAAAAGCTTCTGCACATAAAAGGAAAAGATAGGGTGATAGAGAGCACTCCTGCCTTATACCACGAGATGGGATAACATGACCTAAAATGTCGCCATTCAAGCAAAAAGCAAAGGAAGAGGTTGACAAGCACTCCATAATAAGAGAGACCCACCAATCCCCATTTTTACTATGATAGTCTTAAAAATTCCACTCAACTCGATCATAAGCTTTGCTCATATCTAATTTAAGTGTCATAAAGCCTAACTTTCTATTAGATCGTATTCCAATCTAATGCAATATTTCAAAAGTTGTAATAACATTGTCATTTATTAATCTATCCGCGAAAGAAGAATGAGCTTTGAAAGAACAACTTTTGGCCAATTAGCAATCGTCTTAGTCACCAGCTTGTACTCAATATTGCATAGACTTATAAATTATGATACTTATGAAACTATGTTCGCACAGTAGTAAGTGGATAAACTAAGCTGCCTGTGATGATCTGGGGCTCAGATTGCCTTTAGACTAACAACTAAGTCTTTTTTTCTTTCCCTGTCTAGTCATAAGAGATTCCTTTTTTAATTTCAACATATATTCTTCCGGCCAAAAACAAAAAAACAAAAAAAAAAATCTGTTTTTTTTTTTTTTTAATCAGCTTGGCATAGATATTTTAGGTTTGAGATCAAGTATCATTGGAGTTGTCTGTATCCGAATTTAGGAGGTTCCAGGTTCAACATTTACTGGACCCATTATTGGGAATTTATCCAAATACATACTTCTAGTTATTAATTGTGACTCTTGACCACGAGAATTTATGCATACATGCTTGGATTAGCAAGCTGTTGACATAGTCCCAAAACACCTATTTTTTTTTTTTTGGCCCAATTCACATTCACAAACCTAGAAGTCTGAACTAGGCTTGGTTAGAAAAATAAATCATCAAGCTCCAATGTGATCCACATGCCTATGATTGGGCTTGGTTTCTTGTCAGATATATATATAGACTACTTCTACGCTAATCCACTAAATTATTTGACAAAAGATGGAAAAAAAAATGAAAGAATACTAGTATAATTTGTCACAATCTTTATTAAGTTTAGAGCTAAATTTCAAGTGGGCCAGCATGTCATGTGGTGTCAACAATCAACATGTTATATCGCATCTTTATCAGGTCCATTTTTTCGAAGGTGACTTTTTACTGTCGTTTTGTATTAAAGTCACATTTCATTTCTTTCTTTTCCTTGTTTTTCGCTCTCTGTTGTATACCCATAATCCAAACCTAATATATAATATATCCAAATTTTCCATCTATACTTTTGTATTAATAGAAATCATGACACTAAGACTTAAAAACCTCAGAGCGTGTGAAACTTCAGATTCTTTTATGTGACATCTGAAGGAGCCGGCAGCTAGAAGCTCTTAGGATAGTATACTCTATTCATATCATTAAGACTAGGCCTAATATTCAACTCAAACTTAGCCTTTAACCTTGATAATTATTCCTTAAAAAAAAAAATCTAATGCTTCAAATAAACCACTGACTTTAATTTCATATGATATGAAATTCAATTCCATATGATCATCTACCGGATTTAAAAAGTAGAAAAATATGAAATATCTAATTTGAGGAATAAATTAACTTTACTTGATGAAGTGTTTGACTGCGAGTTAGGGAAAACCAGCACATTGGATGACGCTATTAGAAAGAATTGTTGACTTTAAAATAAATTGCTCTTGTAGCCGTTTGTTCTGTTCTCCTTAATCTAAAATGATTTTAGGGTCAATGGGAATACGATTCCAAGACCAATTAGAATATCAATACTAGTAGACTTGGTCCAATTTCTTGCTAAAGCATTACTAATATTGTTGAGGAAAAATCACATGGTTGACTGACTTTGGAGGTTCCATTAAGCTCCTTTTTCAGCTGAAAATGATTTGTTATCCAAGTTTATTATTCCACTCACGTAAACGAGGAGAAACCTTAAACCCTTGTGCGTATTACTGAATCTGTCCATAAGCGAATTGGCCTTTCCTTGTTATCAATTTTCATCTTAATGTCCTCCGAGGTTTAGTTACTCCTTGCTCAAATTTACCTCATTTTTTGCCACCAAATCGTGACATTTATAAATGGACTAATTACAAGGCACGACCTTTCTGTGCGCGTTTTATTATCTTTTTTTTGGAGGGGGGGATAGGTCGATGAATAGATTTTTTTTTTTTGAATTCAATTGTGGAAAGTCGACGTATAGATTTTGTTGTGTGGTCTAAAATCCTATGTCAAGTCGTATGAGTAAGATTAAGTGCGACCTCATCCGAAAGGGTTACATGCGACCTCCACCGTATAAGATTAAGTGCGACCTCATCCGAAAGGGTTGCATGCGACTTCTACCACGTAAGTTACGTGCGACTTCCTCCGAATAGATTATGTGCGACCAGAATGAAAAGGGGACTAATTTATACTTCGTCAAATGGATAACCTACAAGGAAAGGGAAACAAAAGTTTCTCTTTTAAGTTCGACCAATTACCCAATTTAAGTGATTACCCAATTATATTGTTACTCAAATTGTATTACCCGATTGTACAATTACCTATTCTCACAATTGGGAACATTGAGCTACCTTCATCTATATAAAGGGAGTTCAATATTTCGGTGAGGGGATCTAGGACTTTTTCTTATATGGGAGGCTGAGGAATTCTTGAGAGTGTTTTCTTCTTCTTTCCGGATAACACATTATAATTTTGAGTTCTTGTAATTCTCCAGAAAATAGTGAAAAACAGTGGACGCAAGCTCATCTTTTTCGGGGCTAAACCACTATAAAATCTTTGCCTCTTTATTTGCTTTGATTAATAACCATTTTCACATAAGCCACATCTCGTAATTTTTTCTAAATTTATTGTTGACAAAACCTCCATCAACAATTGGCACTAGAAGAAGGGCTATTCCAGCAAAACAGTTTGTCAAATTTCGCTTTTTTAATAATGGCAAATACCAGAAACACTACCAGAGTCACCGGAACTAGCCAAAACTAACCCCAAAGCACTGCTGTTGCATAGGCAGACCCTGCTCAGGATCAGCCTACCATGACCATATCAGAAAACCTTGCTCAGAGACAGGATCATATGGAGGAGATACTGGTGAACCTTCAGCAAATCACTAACTAGATCAATGATTCCCTACGACGACTTGCTGAAGGGCAGATGGTGACCCCACCACAGCACGGACGTCCCAAAAAACGTCATGCTCAACTACCTGAGGCAAGAATACAGATCCTAAAGACAAGGAAACGCGACCAGCCAAGAACCCAGCAAGAGCGTCATGAAGATCGCATCTCCAAAGGAAAAGGCAAAGTCGCAAACTTGCCTCCAGAATCTGGTACAGAGAGTTCAAGTACTAATCGTGATCATGGACAACCTTCTCGCAAATCCACTGGTAATCAAGATCGCTTAAACAACAGCGAACGAAAACGACCATCGAGAAGCGTCTTCGAAAGAATCAGTAGAGAGTCGAGACAAGATCCTGCAGATCTAAGACAATACTTGGAGCGGTGACGTAGTCATGAACGATCCGTATCGCATCATAACGACCAAAGCCGATCTCATCGCACTATTTCGCTGGATTCCTCTCATAGATCGCAGAAGCCTCTACCTGACCAACCTATCATACATCGAGATAACGATCAAAGGGCGCCCTTGCCGCCAGCAAGAGATAATGCTCTCCCTCCGAACGTCGATGTTCACAATTTAAGGATCGCATTAGACGCACTTGCTGGTTGGGACGATGAGCTCGCTGATGGGTATCATCAATCGCCATTCAGCGAGGAAGTTCGAGCTACAGCCCTACCTACTGGATTCAGACTTCCCACCATAAACACTTTTGATGGGAAAACTGATCCACAGGACTATATGGATCACTTCAGCGACTTGATGGAACTCCATCGTGTCAACGATCATGCACGCTGTAGATATTTTACTGTAACTCTCTCAAGAGCAGCAAAGAAGTGGTTCCAAGGACTCAAATCTGGCTCAATCTCGTCCTGGCAACAACTTTAGACGACATTCTTGAGACAGTTCCAAGCTGCAAAGAATTTCACTATTTCACTTGTTAGTTTGTCTGCAATTCGACAAGGTCCAGAGGAAACTCTACGATCTTATCTCAATCGATTCACCTCAGAGTTAGCAAAGGTCAACAACCCACCTGAGGAGGAGTTTTAACTCTCATGATGGCCGGGGTTCGACCAGAAACTAAACTCTAGGAGGAATTACTTGAGCGAGAATATAGAACTCTAGAAGACTTCTACCGAAGGGTTGGTCGGCATTTGAGGGTAGAATCTTCGCACGGAATCTTCGAAAGACAAAGAAAGAAGGAAGAAAAGATGCTACTAAAGATGCGATCACGACCAACAATAACGTTAATAAGAAAAATAAAAGGAGTAATGAACAATTGACGGAGAATCAGCCTAGACCTAAAAAGCAGGAGATTTCAAGAGCTCCCATACGGTTCAACAATCATACTGAGTTAAACGAGCCCATAGATCATATTTATTCGGTCACAAACCAGCAGGAGCGATACTATCAACCAGAACCAATGAAACGGGATAGGGTAAAGTGCGACCCCAACAAGTTATGCCGGTATCACAATGATATTGGACATGATACCAATAATTGTTATGCCTTGAAGGATGAAATTGAAAGATTGATTAAAGAGGGGCTACTGTGGCAGTACACCAGGCAAAACGACGAAAGATGAGAAGAAAACTAACAGCGGCCTCCAGAAATTCAACGCGAAGTCCGAACTATCTTTAGAGGACCACATGTTGGCAGAGATTCGAAAAGGGCTCAAGACAGGTATGCACGAGAAGCTCGACAATAGCCATTGATTAACGTCATACATCTTGAGCAGTGACCACGCAAGCTTCAACGAGTACCGGACATGGACATTACCTTCACGGAACAGGATGCGAGAGAAATCCATTATCCGCATAATAATGCATTAGTCATAAAAATTAATTGTGGAAGTACACAGTTGTGACAAGTATTGGTTAATAACGGGAGTGTTGTGGACATCCTGTACTACGACGCCTTGAAGAAGATGGGGTTGAATGAGAGCGACTTGAAGCCTACCGTCACTCCACTCTATGGTTTCACTGGTGACAGCCTGATGCCTATGGGCATGATTGAATTAATGGTCAACGTTGGAACCTATCCTAGGGTTTCAACGATAATGACCCAATTTCTGATAGTAAATTGCCCCTCCGCATTCAATGCTGTGCTAGGAAGACCGACACTGAGGGAACTTCAAGCCGTAACTTCAATCTACCATCTCACTATGAAATTCCCAACCCAACACGGGATAGGCGAGGTGCGAGGAAACCAATATGATACGCAGACTTGTTATAACATCTCGTTAAAGCTCGCAACAAAGGATGCAATGCCTCGCACAATGATGGTCCAGCTGCCAAAGGAAGCGTCAGTTGAAGCATCGGGCAAAACGTCAGTCGAAGCATCCGTTAAAGCGTCAGACAAAGCATCAGTCGAAGCATCAGTTGAAGCATCAGACAAAGCGTCAGTCGAAGCGTCAGTTGAAGCATCAGACAAAGCGTCAGTCGAACCGTCAGTTAAAGCGTCAATTGACACGATCAGCGAAGACTTCGATCCTCGAGAAATAGAAGAAGAGGTCAGAACTGGACCCATTGAAGATCTGTAGGATTTATCATTCGACATATCCTCTAAGACTTTAAAGATTAGAACGAAGATTCAAGAGCCTGTGTGAGCTTCGTTGGTCGCTTTTCTGGAATCTAACTTGGATGTCTTCGCATGGCAATATTCGGATATGGTAGAGATCAATTCGAAAATCATATGCTACCGTCTTAACATAGACCCAACAAAGAACCCTGTACGATAGAAAAGAAGAGCTATGAATCCAGAGCGCTACGTCGCGTTAAAAGAAGAGGTGGAGAAACTGCTCGAAATTGGATTTATAAGGGA
>JXTB01000037.1:1438902-1479947 GCA_002914805.1 Parasponia andersonii
ATATTTATTTCTCGAGCATCGCTAAATCACAGCCGTAGATCAAGGTATTTGATTTTCAGATCTAAAGGCCGAAGTTCACGCGGGATTTGATTTTTTTCGAAATTAAATCAGTATCTTTCAAAATTTGAAACGATTCGGTTTAAAAATGACAGTTGGCGTCATCGATATCCTTGAGTCTCCTCGAGTTCTGCTATTTTTTTTAGAAAAAGCGACACGTATTTTCATCTGTCAGAAAAAAGTGCGCATGATCTTGAGAAAGGTGAGCTTTGAGATCTGGCGACTCTTCGACTCTTCAAGGATCTCAAGTATAGGTCGTGACGTCGCATTTTTTAAGTTCGCACTCAATTACATTAAAAGAAAGCTCCATTTTGTCCTGAAGAACTAATGGAGCTGGGAGGCAATTGTTGTGCGGTCTAAAATCCTATGTCAGGTCATATGAGTAAGATTAAGTGTGACCTCATTCGAAAGGGTTGCATGCGACCTCTACCGCATAAGATTAAGTGCGACCTCATCCGAAAGGGTTGCATGCGACCTCCACTGCGTAAGTTACGTGCGACCTCCTCCGAATAGGTTATGTGCGACCAGAATGAAAAAGTGACTAGTCTATGCTTCGTCAAACGGGTAACCTACAAGGAAAAAGAAACAAAAGTTTCTCTTTCAAGTTCGACCAGTTACCCAATTTAAGTGATTAACTAATTATATTGTTACTTAAATTGTATTACCCGATTGTACAGTTACCCATTCTTACAATTGAGAACATTGAGCTACCTTCATCTATATAAAGGGAGTTCAATATTTCAGTGAGGGGATCTAGGACTTTTTCTGATCTAGGAGGCTGTGGAATTCTTGAGAGTGTTTTCTTCTTCTTTCCGGACAACACATTGTAATTTTGAGTTTTTGTAATTCTCCAGAAAATAGTGAAAAACAGTGGACGTAATCTCATCTTTTTCGAGGCTGAACCACTATAAAATCTTTGTCTCTTTATTTGCTTTGATTAATAATATTTTTCACACAAGCCACATCTTGTAATTTTTTCTAAATTTATTGTTGACAAAACCTCCATCAACAGATTTGAACTACACATTTTGATAGAATAATAATTTGAGATAAAACTCAATTCGTGACATCGAAAAGTTTAAGCTTATTGCATAACATTTTTTGAAAGGCCTAACGGAATTTATGTAAGAAAATTATAATTTGAAGAGAAAGACGTTGAAACGTGAATATCCAACAATTTTTTAGTATCATATTTGAGTTATACTCTTTTTTTTTTTTTTTTTTGAAAGTGTTGAATTATAGTCTTTTAGAAACATCTAATAGTATTTAGGAAATACTTGGATAATAAAAGGTGTTTTATGTGGAATAAAATAAAGTGTTAATAAATGATTTCCAAGTTGTATCAAGGATTAAAATATTTTAAATTTAAATATTTAACCGCCTATTTGTCTATTGTTTAGTCTCTTGTCAATCTAAAACACGGGGAAAAAAAATCATTAGCATCTAATATTATCTATTGAGCTATGAAAAAGAAAAGACAAAAATAAATAACAAATTCACTATTAGGTGGAGCAATTCTCGATCGATATAGTTAAAAGCAAGAAATGTAGACGAATCAACTGAAATAGTATCCGCACGAGAAAAAGGACTGGTACAACTTTTGTTTGTAGCTTCTAAGCCCATGGATTAGGAAAAGTTCACACTAAGGATTAAAAGATATTAAATTAAAGGGTTAATGGCCTAAAGCATCTAATATATAGTAATTTGATGTTTAAAGTTTTAATTTTAACAATTAAATTTTTGAATTCTCCAATTTATAATAATTTGATCATAAATTGTTTAAATTACAATTTATTGTTAAATTTTTGACTAAAAACATTGTTGTGGCGTCTAAAAGTGTATTTGAAAAGTAATTTAGAAATTTCAGGTATAAAAATGAATAATTACAAAAAAAAATTCTCTATATTTGCAATTCTAATAATGCTAAAATTGTAAAAAATACATAATTCATTCTCTCTAAATACTTTTGTTTTGTTTAATTTTTTACATAATCTTATAGATAAACAGATATTGCAATATGCTTTTTATGTGTGTATTTAATCAGAAATTTAACGGATTGTAATTTATACAATGTAATAATTAAGTTGCTACAAATTGAAAAATTTTAGGATTTAGTTGATACAACTGAAACATTGAGGATAAATTTGACAAAAGTTTAATAGTTTAGGGACTGTCTGTGCCATAACCACTAAATTAAATATATAACCGCCGATTTGTCTGTTACTTGTTCTATTGTCAAGAATGAAATTATTCCCTAAAGAAAAAAGCAAACCAATCAGGTTGAAGATAATACTTTAATCGCAAGTTGATGCTTGAAATAACAATAATAAGTTAAAAAGTTTTACTCCCACCCATTACATCTGTCTTCTTAATTAATTAATTAACATTTATTTTTTAGGTAAGCCGTATAGGTCGTTGGGCAGCATTAGCCATTAAGCATACCATATTTTCAAAGGTCAGCTTCTTGTACTTATGGCTGTCGCTTTTAATGAAAAAAAAAAAAAAAAAAAGGTGATAGAGAAACCAACTCAACTGCAACCTCCCTGGAAAGTCAATAAGGCCAACCCACCATGAAATATGAATACTCTTTAATTAATTTAATGTTTATTATATATCATAATTCATGAACAAACATTAGTAAAACTACTAAAACTAAACTAAAAAGAAATGGCCCAGTCATCTTCATCATCGTTTTCGTCAGCAGTATCAGAAGTTTCAGTTTTTGGGAATGACGACCTGGTCAGAAACACGATACATGATATTATGACCAAACCCAAGTTTCCCATTTCCTAAATGTTTACATGCTTTTAATTTCTATTACTATATTCAGTCATATACATATTATATTTCTCCATATGCCACTTTGTTTATAGCAAGTACGTTTATCTCTATTATTGTTTTATCTCGACGGGTTACTTTCATATTTTTTCATGAATTAGTTTGAAAAAAATTCAGATATTTTAAGTCAATTTTCATAAGAAATATCTCTGTTATCAGGGGAAGCAATTGAATACCGCAAAATATTTGGATATTGGGTTAGAAGAAATAATCAGTGCTATTGTAACTTTTGTGGCCTGGGGATGTATCAATCAAAACCTTGGGTGTTCTCAACCGTTCTGTTTTTGTGTTTATACTGGTCTTCACTACTTGTTGGAGCACAAGATGGCATTACTGACCCCGTTGAAGGTGATTTTGATTTAGTATGTTGCAGCTTGTTAATTGCAAGTTTGGATTATGATTATTCTTCTTTTGGGTTCACCAAATTGTGATTACTTAGTCAATTTGGTTATTTGAAAACTTCAGTTACAAAAAAAGATAACCCTATTATTTAGATTCTTCAAGTGGGATAGAAAAACTGTGTACTTGTGATTTCAGTAAGAGAAAACACTTTGTGATATATACTAGTTATAGTTGTTTTTTTTTAGGGAGTTTATGGTTGAAACTGTAAAAGAAATTTGGCTTCAAAGTGAGACTAATTCACTAAATTATATTTGGCATGGAATTACTTGGCTGGATACAAAGAAGAAGAACAAAGCTCATCAGCAATTTTTCATTTTTTTTGGGGTTCATCTGGTGGATTATTAACTACCATTTGGATTCTATTGCAGTGAGTGCATTGCAGGCCATTAAGAAAAGTTTGATTGATCCCAACAAGAACTTGAGTAATTGGAATCGCGGTGATCCGTGTGCAGCGAATTGGACAGGGGTTTTATGCTTCAACACAACACTTGATGATGGTTATCTACATGTTAGGGAATTGTAAGGTTTCTATCTTTTGTGAATTTTATTTTTATTTCTGAGCATAATTGATTGAAAATGAGGCATAAGACACACATAGCTATCTATTTGTCGTCATAAGAAAATTGGAAAATCTGCAAATATGATCTTTTCTTTGGTGACTTTGTCCGTCAAATTCCTATTCATAAAATGTTGCTTTTGAAAGAATAAACGATACATGTGTTAGGACAATGTGAAAACCGTATGCAATGGTCATAAAATTAATTGTTAGATAACAAAGCTTGAATTTTGATCTTGTTACTTGCTGTCTCATTTGTTGCAGACAACTACTGAGTATGAATCTCTCAGGGACTCTATCACCGGAGCTTGGCCGTTTCTCTTACATGAAAATATTGTAAGGCAAAAAGAAAATAGAAAGCTGCACTGCTTTGTTTTCAAAAGAAAAAATAAATTCTCACGTTTTAAATTCTTGGACACTCCTTTTTTTCTTAGAATTCAGGAGAATTTACGTTCTCCACCAAGCAGTACATGATGTCTTCTTCCCTCTGACTGTGCTTTCTATTATGCTCCAGGGACTTTATGTGGAATAAGTTAACTGGGAGTATACCAAAGGAGATAGGCAACATTACATTTTTGGAACTCTTGTAAGTTAAATTGCTTAAACTTTATGGACAACTTTTCTTGGTACCCTATTTTAAGTTTATACTATTTAGCCATTGCTTGCAACTTAATCCATCAAATACTTCTATTATCCTTAACGTGTTTTTGAGTTCAGAAAAATCTGAATCTACTTAAACAGCACCTGGTATTTTCTTCGGTTCCTTAATGACATCGTATATTAGCATGGCTTTTTCATTCTACATTAATGTCTTTGTCTCCAGGCTCCTGAATGGAAATCAATTGTCAGGTCCCTTGCCCGACGAGCTTGGCAATCTTGCAAACTTGAACAGAATACAAATTGATCAGAACAATATATCAGGACAAATACCAAAGTCATTTGCGAACTTAAACAAAACACAGCACTTGTACGTGTTCTTGACGCTGTTTGAATTATTGACCACTAGTTCATTCATTGTTGATTTACTTCTCTTGTCCTTATTGTTTCATGTTCTTTTATTCCCCTTTGAGCAGTCACATGAACAACAATTCGATTAGTGGGCAAATCCCACCCGAGCTCTCCAGATTACCAAGTCTAGTTCACTTGTAAGTTTGAGAATAACTCGTTTTCTTCTATATAATCGCTCTCCTTTATATGTGCCATCAATGAGGTAAACTAAGCTTTTTCGACGAAGTTGGACTCCATCCTCATTGTTTCTTGTTTTATATATTTATGTTAATCAAAATTATCCTTGTCCTTTGCAGCCTTCTTGATAATAACAACTTGTCTGGGTATCTTCCTCCAGAGTTCTCTGAACTGCCTAAACTTCTTATACTGTATGTTCTCTGACTTTATGGCAATATGCTGAACAAACTCGTGCTGTTTATGTTGTTTCTCTTGCTTTCCTTTTAAATTCCTTTATGTAAGGCAAAATCACATATGGATTCTTGTAGCAAGCTTCTTAACAGCGTCAGCATTTTTGTTTGCAGTCAAGTTGATAATAACAACTTTGAGGGGACTCCAATTCCGGAGTCGTTCGGCAACATGTCAAATTTGTTGAAGTTGTAAGTCCTTCTTGTGATTCGATGACTGTAATTAGGTTTATGAGTGAGGCAAAACTTGAGCATCTTTACTTATTTGTACAAGCTTGGGTTTTGAGGCTGCAAGTCCTTTTTATTGCAAACTGAAATAATGCAACGACTATATTGGCAAATAAAATGATTAAGATGTATCCATTTTCATTGGAGAAATTTTAAAAATTTCAATCCATAAGAAATATGGCAATTATATGCAAACTTGATCAATGGAGAAGCTTGATCCATCTAGGGTGGTTTTCCTCATGAAAAACCTTGGAGGACGTCAGTATGTCTGTAAATACAGGATTTTAACTGTTTGTTCTGTACTTTCTCTCTTATAATGGTTTTATCCATCTTTTTCTTGTTTCCTTTTAATTGATTTTTGTGATTTTTTTTGTAATTTTGGTTGTTTCTGTAGGAGTCTGAGGAATTGTGGCTTACAAGGACCAATTCCAAATTTGAGCAGGATACCAAAACTGGGTTATTTGTAAGTTGATTTTATGCTTTTTCCTTTAAAGTGATTACTTTTTAGTGACTGGCGGGCTTGTTAGGTCTTTCTTGAATTGTTACTGGCAGAGACACAATCTTCTTTATTTCAATTTACTTGATTATATATTTTCATTCAAACTTTCAGAGACCTCAGTTCAAATCAGCTAAATGGAACTTTACCAGCAGATAAGCTTTCTGACAATATCACAACTATGTAAGACTCTCGATCTCAAATCATATGATATCTGGATCTCTAACATCTTTCTTCAAATTTCACATACTTAATTTAGATGTTCTAAGAAGCATTTTCAGTTTTTGGAGCATACTTTACATCATTTACCGATCTGTCAACACTTGCAGCGATTTATCGAACAACAATCTTACTGGAATTATTCCGAACAGCTTTTCCAAGCTGCCCCATCTCCAAAAATTGTGAGCAGTTTTCAATCCACTGTTTTACTTATTTTTATGGTTCAATGGTAGTGTTGGCCCAACTCGGTGTCATTAGTTTCCACATTGTTGGTGACCATCATCATTATGTATTTGAAATGATGTTAGAGTATATTCATCATGGCAGGTCTGTTGCGAACAATTCGTTAGATGGTTCTGTTCCATCCACAATTTGGCAAAATAGGACTCTCATTTCAACAGAACAACTTGTATTGTAAGCCCTGAAATGTCAATACCATAATTGTTATGAGTTTGTGGATGGATGGTGCTTCTTGCATTCTTTCCTTTACATTTTCATTTGAATCTTGTTATTAGTCTGTGGATGGCTGGTGTTTCTTGTATTCTATCATTTATGTTTTCATTTGAATCCACAAGTAGCACTTCTTGTGTTGACTATAGCTTGACTTTATAAAGATTAACACAAATAGCTATTGATAACATCACGCTCTTAGGCCACGTTTACTAGTCCATGATGGGAAGGAATAGTCGCCTAAACACAATTCCGTTTTGATATGTTTTGAAAATCTTTACAGCATCAAAAAGGGATTTCTAAGCAGAGCTTTTTTTGAATTCTGACATTTCAGGGAGTTCCAGAACAATAATCTTACAGATATTTCAGGCAGTATTAACATCCCTCCGAATGTCACTGTCTGGTAAGCTTATGCCTCAGTTCATATTGTTCTTCATGCATAAAATTACTTGATGCATTCAGAAGCATCTTCAGACTCATCTATCTGCTCAAGACAACATCAAATCGTGCATGTCCCACCACCCACCCCCAAAAAAAGAAAAAAAACTATAGTACTATCTTAGTTTTTACTTTTGCTTATGAATTCTCAGGCTTCAGGGGAATCCATTGTGTACAAATACCAGCCTAGACCAGTTCTGTGGACCTGAAAGTGAGGATAATGGAACAACAGTGATTAACTCTACTACTGTCTGTCGCGGTCAATCCTGCCCATTCCCTTATGAATATTCCATAACATCTCCTATCAATTGTTTCTGTGCTGCTCCCCTACTCGTCACATACCGATTAAAAAGTCCTGGATTCTCAGATTTCCGTCCTTACAGAATTCAATTTGAGAAGTATCTTAGCTCTGGTCTCGAATTATATCAGTTTCAGCTGGAGATTGTTAATGTTGCATGGGAAAAGGGACCTAGACTTAGAATGTTTCTGAAGCTCTTTCCTGTTTTTGTTGTTAATGACACACAAACTTATACCTTCAACACCAGTGAAGTTCGGAGAATCATGAGCATGTTCACAGGATGGAACATTCCAGATAGTGATTTATTTGGGCCTTATGAACTTCTGGACTTTGATCTATTGGGACCTTACGCGAATGGTTTGCCTCAGAAACTTTACTTATATTTTTCTTTACAGATACTTTTTCAATTTCATGCTTCAGCTTGTTTAACTGATAGTGCCTTTATTTCCATTAGTGCTTTTCTGGACTCAAGATTTCAGTGTTTCAATGCATAAACTGAATAGTCACAATGTTGAATCCAGTTCATGATGCTCAAGGAGATGAAAGTAGCAATCGTTAATTTGTTTTATGCTCATTCTTCATATTAATGTTTCAGCTATTTATCCTGTTTCACAAAAGTCTGGCATAAGCAAGGGAGCACTGATTGGTATAGTACTAGGGGGCATTGCTGCTGCAGTTACATTATCTGCAATTGTTTCTCTTCTCATATTGAGAACGCGCATAAGGGACCATCATGCAATCTCAAAAAGACGTCGCTGTGAGTATAATCCATTTCTCCATATGCTTGAAAGTACTCGAATATTTAAATTGTGTTGAATCTTTCTAGATTGATGAAGGCAACCTTGAACTGGACCACTTATTCAAACCTTTAGCTCTCACTTTCTGATTCTGATGTGTGGACAAGTTAACGACTCAGCTTTGAACTCATCTTGATTTTGCACCTTGTTCTTGTCTTCATGATTTTAAAATTAGAATGGATTCTATATGCAGTATCTAAAGCCTCCCTTAAAATTGAGGGCGTTAAGGATTTCACTTATGGAGAAATGGCCTCGGCAACACAGAACTTTGATAGCTCGGCTCAGGTTGGCCAAGGAGGTTATGGAAAGGTTTATAAAGGCATTCTCGCAGATGGCACAGTTGTGGCCATAAAGCGTGCACAAGAAGGATCATTACAGGGTGAGAAGGAGTTCTTGACAGAAATACAATTACTATCAAGATTGCATCATAGAAATCTAGTGTCCTTGATCGGATTCTGTGATGAAGAAGGTGAACAGGTAGGTTTTCCTTCTTCAATGATTTTAATTCTGCCAAGTTCATTTTTTTTTCTCTTTTGGGTGGAGCTATATTCCTTCCAAAGATAAAATTTTGAAAAATCTTTATGCTTTCTAACAAGCACTATTACCTCCCTAAAATTTTACTTGGACATTTTCTTCTTGCTTTCCTTTAATGCATAAATAGAAGCCAAAGATTTTCATTTGCAAAAGTTTCATGAGATTACTTTTCTGGTTGCAGATGCTGGTCTATGAATTTATGTCCAATGGCACTCTAAGGGATCACCTTTCTGCAGGTACACCTTCTTTCTGAATTTCAGCAGTGAATCCTAATTCCTAATGCATGTTGAAACTGCAATGAACTATCTTTAATTCTAACCAGGGCCATTACTTTCACTGCATTCCATTTGCACAAGTACTAAAATAATTGATATTTGTATGACAGCCAAGTCCAAAGAGCCTCTGAGTTTTGCAATGAGATTGAGAGTTGCCTTGGCATCAGCCAAGGGCATCCTTTACCTTCACACAGAAGCCAATCCTCCAATATTCCATCGAGATATTAAGGCCAGCAACATATTATTGGATTCTAAATTCACTGCAAAGGTTGCTGATTTCGGACTTTCACGACTCGCCCCAGTTCCAGAGATAGAAGGGAACGCGCCTGCTCATGTATCCACAGTAGTGAAGGGAACGCCGGTATGACTTTGACTTTGGAATTGTACTAATTATAGAATCCTTTAACTCATAAGTTTAGCTTGATGAAGTAGTTGTTCCATTCTTGCTGATCTCTAGTTTCTCCTTTTAAGCGTGCATGTTTTGAACAGCTTGTACTATGATCTTTCTTGATGAAGAAGGTACCAAGGACACGAACTCATAACCAATACAAATCATTTCTGTTATGTTGCAGGGTTATCTTGATCCTGAATACTTCTTAACTCATAAATTAACGGACAAGAGTGATGTTTATAGTCTCGGTGTCGTGTTTCTTGAGCTCTTAACTGGAATGCAGCCAATTTCACACGGAAAAAACATTGTTAGAGAGGTATAGTGCCCGGTCAACATTTTTGCTCGTGTTTTTTTGTTCATACTGCTACTTCAGTTTCTTACCGAGTAACGCTTTCCTTCACTTCAGGTTAACATTGCATTTCAGTCTGGTATGATCTTCTCGGTCATCGATGGACAAATGGGGTCATACCCTTCTGACTGTGTGGAAAAGTTCCTAAGTTTGGCCCTCAAGTGTTGCGAAGATGACACAGAGTCCAGACCTTCAATGGCAGGAGTGGTTAGACAACTCGAAAACATATGGCTTATGATGCCAGAATCGGACACCAAAATATCAGAACCTTCGCTCGCTCCTAAAGCTGGAATGGAAGTAACTCCACCATCTTCATCCTCTGAAGTAAAGCATCCCTATTTGTCCTTGGATGTCTCTGGTAGTAACCTTGACAGTGGAGTCATTCCTACCATTGCGCCGAGATAAAACAAAGTATTACTGTTTTCAGATTTCTGTTTCTCTGAAACTCAGCTAGAAAATTTGTTTGATCTTTCTGTTCCTGATATTTTTGCTAGACAGCTTTATATCAGAATAATTTGTCGTATATATGAAATAAAAGTTATAGGGTGGTAGTACATTGGTGGTTTTATTGATTAGAAAGCTTTTGTATGTTACTATGGGAAAATTGCAGTTTTGGTTTAAAAGGGTCCCTTTTTTTGTGTGTTAAGTCTAGCTTGTGAAAATCAAATAATAATTGGACCACTCTTTAGTCCTTACTTAAAGCCATTATTAGGCTATATCCAGTCTTATGCGGCAAGAGAAACTAGAAACTTCATATAAACCTACGCTTCTGCAAGAGCTCATATTGGATTAACCGAGGAGTGTGAATAAGAGGTGGAGGATTGATGCAAGGGTGAATCTTTTCTTTGTTTGGTTGTCATTTATCTAGCTAAATCATTGTCGTTTGTATAGTTAATTTGGAGTAAGGTCATACCTGTCTTTTATTGATTTAGCACCACTAAACGGTGCATTTGAGGAACATCTTTGGGGATATATCTGTTTCCAATTTCATTAGCACGGCAGAGTTGATTGTAGCCTTGAACTTCAGAGCTTATTGAAATGGTTTGATTCGACTAAATCAACCTTCTCTTTATCTAGCAAGTTTGTTTAATTTACTTGCAGATTTTTTCTATCAGATTTGGTATTAAGAGCCGAGTTCTTTCTCAGTGACGATGGCTGAAGCTAAAAATACTAGCTCTCGAGATGTTGATCTGAATGTTCAGACTCTTTTAGCAGCCATGAAATCTCTTGAGACAAAGCTTGACGCTAAATTTGACGAGTTCCTCCGGGATCTACGTCAAGTACTGATTCAACCGCTCACCCCAACTACCAACGTTCCTGTAGCACCACGTGACCTTCATCCACGAGCATGATGGGTGCTTGAAACCCCATTTGATCCTCATTTGGGATGAAATAGAGACAGAGAATTTGTTCATCTTCTACTTGCTACTGATCGAGGTCAACGTTTCTTCCAGCGACCAACCTATGGTGATTACAAGACAAATCTGGGTGATTCAGAATCAGAAGAGGAAATCACACCATGGGACTTTGGACAGCACCACCATCCATTGGCTCGGAACAGGTGTTTTCACCCTCCAGAATCTAGTGATTATAGACTTAAAATTGACATTCCTTATTTTGATGGCAATATGGGAATTGAGAATGTCCTCAATTGGATTCAAAATGTCGAGAACTTCTTTGAATACATGAATATCCCAGAGGAAAACAAGTGCGTCTAGTTGCATACAAACTTAAGGGCGGAGCTGTCGCCTGGTGGGAACAATTTCAGCAAAATCGTCGTTATCAAGGAAAGCGTCCTGTCGTTACGTGGCCTCGTATGCATCAATTAATGTGATCTCGATTTCTACCCTGTGACTATGAACAGATATTGTATCAGCAGTACCAGCACTGTAATCAATGAGGGAGGTCGGTGAGTGAGTACACAACAGAATTTATCGCCTCAATGCAACCAATAATCTTCACGAGTCTAAAATGCAACAAGCTGCTAGTTACACAGGGGGACTTCAAGACTCAATTCAAGACCAATTAGCCCTCTGTCCCATTTATAACCTCTCTGAAGCTGTAAACCTTGCTCTTAAGGTTGAGCAACAACTTAACTGAGGGAGCTCCCGACCGACCTACCCTCGAAAACCATTTTTGGACTCTAACACTGAGAAAGTGAGGTCCATAACTCAACCCTCTAGCAGCACTGCACCTGTGCCACCTAAAGTTTCTGCTGACTCTACAACCACCATAAACAAAATTAATAGGAAACAACCTTTAACCCAAATTACAACCAATCCTTATGCCAAACCCATGCCCATTCGCTGTTATAAATGTAACTAGGAGGGACATAGATCTAATGAGTGTCCACTACTGCGCCAACTTCATATAGCTAAAGAGACTGATCTTTCTACCGAGTTCGAAGAATGCATAGAAGACTCAAGGGGAGCTTGTCGATACAGAATTTGTTCCCAGAGATGAAGGAGAGCCATTGATTTGTGTTCTTCAACGTTTACTACTTACTCCCAAACAACCATCACCAAACCAGTGACACTCTTTGTTCTGGACTCGCTGTACCATTAAGAAGAAGGTGTGTGATGTTATTATTGACAGTGGGAGCAGCGACAATGTGGTGTCGAAGACTCTTGTGAAAGCCCCTTACAAAATAGGGTGGATTAAGAATGGAGTTGAAACAAAGGTTCAAGAAATTTGTTGTGTTCCCCTCTCGATTAGAAAGCACTATCAAGACGAAGTGCTTTGTGATGTGGTTGATATGGATGCCTGTCACCTTTTATTAGGTCAGCCATGGCAATATTATGTCGATGCTATCCATCAATGTAAAGAGAACAACTACTGCTTTACTTGGAAGGGAATGAAGATTATACTTATTCCTCTCAGCTCAACCCACCCTTCATCCAGCAAAAGCACAAGCACATGTAAGCCTACTTTATTACCATCCCAAGTTCAGAGATACTAAGTTCCATACATAATGATGAAATTATACTAGCTATGATTGTTAGAGATACTTCACAATCTGCTAGTAACGTATCTCTTATATTATCCTCATTAATACAAGAATTTTCTAATTTGTACCATGAGGAACTTCCGGCTGAATTACCACCAACTAGGGATGTACAGCACTGTATTGACTTTGTACCCGGAACAAGCCTCCCCAACCTGCCACACTATCGAATGATTCCAAGAGAGCATGATATTTTGTAGACAATGGTTGACGAGTTGTTGGCCAAGAAGCTCATCCGAGTAAGTCTTAGTCCTTGCGCTGTTCCTGCCCTCTTAGTCCCTAAAAAGGACGGGACCTAGCGCATGTGCATTGATAGCAGAGCCATCAACAAAATTACCGTCAAGTATCGATTCCCAATCCCTCGCTTAGAAGACATGATTGACAAGCTCGAAGGGGCCCGTATTTTCTCAAAGCTCGACCTTCGTAGCAGTTATCACAAAATTCGAATTCGTGCAGGTGATGAGTGGAAGACTGCTTTCAAAACAAAAGAGAGCTTGTATGAATGGCTCGTAATACCTTTTGGATTGTGTAACGCTCCAAGCACTTTAATGAGGCTAATGAACCAGGTACTTAAGTCTTTCATTGGACATTTTATGGTGGTATATTTTGATGACATCCTTATATATAGCAAGATAGAGGCTGAACACATCACTCATTTAAAGAAGGTGCTTGAATCACTTCGAGAAAACAAGCTCTATCTCAATATGAAGAAGTACGAGTTCCTTACTGACAGCATATTATTTTTGGGATATGTGATTAGTGAACAAGGTATTATCGTGGATGAGATGAAAGTTCGTGCTATACAAGATTGGCCAACCCCTAAAACAGTACATGATGTTCGCAGCTTCCATGGATTGGCAACATTTTATCAGCAATTCATTCGTGATTTCAACACCATCGTTACACCTATTACCAGCTGCCTCAAGAAAGGACAATTTGAGTGGGGACCCGAACAAAATGCTAGCTTTGTCCTCATCAAGAAGAAACTTAGTGCGGCCCCAGTTCTTGCCCTCCCCAGTTTTGAGAAAGTTTTAAAGTGGAAATTGATGCTTCCATGCTTGGCATTGGTGCAGTTTTGATCCAAAAAAGCAAACCTGTGGAGTTCTTTAGTGAGAAACTTAGTAATGCAAGATTGAAATGGAGTACCTATGAACAAGAACTTTATGCCATTGTTCGTGCTTTTAAGCATTGGGAGCACTACTTGGTCCAAAATGAATTTTTCCTCCATAGCGACCATCAGCCTTTGAAATTTCTCAATTCGCAAAAGAACCTCAGCATGCTCCTTGGGTACTTTTCCTTCAACACTTCACGTTTATTTTCAAACACAAGGCTGGTCAATCGAACATTGTTGTTGATACCCTCAACCGAAAACCTTGTTTGCTTGCTACTTTGCACACAGAGATAACTAGTTTTGACTGTCTTTAGGAGCAATTTACTGAGGATGAAGATTTTGGTAATATATGGGGTCAATGCCTTCTCCATAAGTCCTTCAAAGATTTTCACATTTGCTAGGGGTATCTTTTCCGAGGGTCTCAATTCTGCGTTCCAAAAACTTCCCTCCGAGACCACCTCATCAAGGAGCTTTACGCTGGAGGACTTGCTGGTCACTCTGGCCGAGACAAGACCATATCTCTCTTGGTAGAACGATTTTATTGGCCACGGTTAGTTAAAGAGGCTACTCGTTATGTGCAACGATGTGCTATCTGTCAATCAGCAAAAGGACATGCTTGAATTACAGGTTTATACACCCCACTTCCAATTTTGCACACAATTTGGGAATATCTCAACATGGACTTTGTCCTTGGCTTACTCAAAACTCCTCGACATGTCGACTCCATCATGGTGGTAGTCGATCAGTTCTCGAAAATGACTCATTTTATTGCTTGCAAGAAGACTTTTGATGCTAGCAATGTTGCCCGCTTGTTTTTCAAAGAAGTTGTCCGCCTTCATGGAGTCCCCCACTCCATCACTTCGGATCGGGATGTAAAGTTCATTAGCCATTTTTTGCGAGAGTTATGGAAACGGTTTGATACTACACTTCAATTCAGTAGTGCTTACCACCCACAAACAGATGGACAAACCGAAGTTGTTAATCGGACACTAGGAAATATGCTCTGCTGTCTAGCTGGGGACAAACCGAAACATTAGGATTTAACTTTGGCACAGGCTGAATTTGCCTTTAATAGTATAGAGAATTGTTCAACTAGCCAATCCCTTTTTGCTGTGGTCTACTCTAAGCTCCCAAACTATGTTGTCGATCTCGTGCCTTCCTTTGCTAATAAAAGCAAACCTGCAGCCATTTTCGCTGAAGAGGTCTTACGCATTCGAGATGAGGTCCGCCGACATTTGGAAACTGCCACAGCAAAGTATAAACTGGCAGCCGCTTGTACAAAGAAGGAGACCTAGTCATGATCCACCTTCGAGGTAACCATTTTCTTATGGGCACTTATCATAAACTGCAATCAAAAAAGTTTGGGCCGTTCCGAATTTCGAAGAAAATCAATGATAATGCATATATCCTTGACCTTCCACCTGAGTTCCAAATTTCCTCAACGTCTCTGACATCTATGAGTATCACCCACCAAATGCCGCTCCAACTCATCAAGACGATTCGAGGGTGAGTCTTTTTCAAAAAGAAGGGGCAATTGATGCAGGGTTGAGCTGATATAGGGGTGAATCTTTTCTTTGTTCGGTTGTCGTTTGTGTAGTTAATTTGTAGTAAGGTCAAACATGTCTTTTATTGATTTAGCACCATTAAACGGTGCGTTTGGGAATATTTTTGGGGATATATATGTTTCCATTTTCATTAGCACGGCAGAGTTGATTATAGCCTTGAACTTCAGCTCTCAGAGCTTACTGAAATGAGCAGTTTCTAAAGGTTTGCTTCGATAAAATCAACCTTCTCTTTATCTAGCAAGTTTGTTTAATTTACTTGCAAATTTTCTCTATCAAGGATTTTGTAAGGAGTGTTTTCCGGAAAGTGGTGGCAATGGGGACTAGATGAACTAAAACGAAATAGAGAACCGCGCAACACTACAAGATTGGTAAAACGGCTACTACTTGAAAAACGACAAAGTATGGTTAAAACGACAACATTTTGATAAACGACAAATACTAACAATACTGAAAACGAAAACATATTCTGAAATAATAAGTAATAACATACACTCCCAAGCAAAAAAAAATAATAACATACACTAGCGTCTAAAACTCAAGGACTGTATTATGAAAAGCTTAGAAAAACGACAATAAATCAAATACACGATAGAAATAATAAAAAGGATAAGGAAATATTGTTGAAACGACAAATACAAATTGCATGTCTGCAACAACATAAAAACGACTTGGAAAACAACACATCTTATAAAAATAAGTCTCTTTTTTTTTTTTTTTTTGAGGAGGTCTACTAGACACTCGTAATGAGAAAATGTATTCACTCATAAGGTCATATTTGGTACATTGTATAAGGAATAAGGACTCTTTATTGTATTAATTAATCATAATATTATGTTTGATTATGTTTTTATATTGTATTATTTAATACGACATCTAAATGTAATACAATACGAAAAATATTATTTAATACAAAATAAAAAGTCTATATTACAATGTACTACATAATTTTAATTTTAACGTAATATTGTACAATACTCATTCTTCTTATTTTTTATGTTCTTAATCACATTACTTTATCCCTTTCAAAAGTGATATTTTCTAAATACATTTTTAAAAGTGGTATTTTGCTAAATTTATATCTAAAAATGATTTTTTGTAAATAAATTTTAAAAAATGGTAATTTTACAAGTAGTATTTTTCTAAATATTTTTTGAAAATGGTATTTTTTTAAATTAATTTTTTAACAAATGCAAAACCAAACATAGTACTATAAAAGAATAATACAATACAATACAACTCAATACAATATATTACTATACAATACGGTACACCAAACATGGCCTAAATGTTTTCAAAACTAACTCTCATTGTTATGTTACGCATATAAAATTACTTGGATACCATATTTTCTAACAAACCCTAAAATGCATTCTTCTCCAACAAAGTCTAAACTATCTCTGCTACTATTGTTGGTCCCGATACCAACTTTGGCGGTGCCTTCACTTGATTAGGGTCAAAAAATTCTGATTATAGTCAAACTTGTTTTATTGCTTCTTCTGGTTATTTTGATCGATTTTCAACCGTTGGCTAAAAAATCTCGACTCCAATCTAAAATTTTCAGCTAGGGTCAAACCACCATTCGACTGAGGTTGAAGCCTGATAATCGAAAATTTTCTATCACTGTTTGACTGAGTCGAACAACCGTTAAACCGTAGTCAAACATTTTCGACCCCAATTGAATATGGTCTTCTCGACGTCGCCTCCTTCACTTTTGACCTTTTTTGACTTGGTCGAAAATTTTCAACTATGTCAACTCAAGGATAATTTTGGAACTCTAAAATTTCATTAAATGACATGGCAATAAAAAGTCCTAATTTTTGTAAATGATTTATATATTATCCCTTTTTTCATTACATATATTAAAAGAGAGTCAAAATTGATAATACTTCTTTTCTCAAACAAAATAAAAACGACAATAAATCCTAATATATGAATGTAACTTTAAAAACTACAATAGTGATATGATCACAACAGTTGAGAAAACGCTCAACGACAATTAATACTATAATTAAAAGAGTTAATAATCACTAATCACTTTCAACTTAATAACATGCTATCCGAAGATTTGTTATCATATAATTTGGCTTTTAAAAAATGTCATAATTTAATATGCATAAAACTTAATATTAGTATAAGTTTGAAGCCAAAGTTCTATTAAAAAAAAAAAAACGTGTTTATGCAATAAACACCATAATATGAAGGGCTATTTGTGAAATAAACACTTCATTTTCTATTTTAAAAGAATATTAAAAATTCCAATGTTATTTTAGATTTTATATTATACGATAAGTTATCAAAACCTTTTTTGGGAGGGGATTATCATTTTTTACCATTTATAAAGCATGTCATAAAAAATGGACAAAAAATAAATCATTTATAAAAAATTTATATATAATAAATTTTTCAGAATTCCAAAACTACCAATGTCCACTTAGATCAAAAATTTTGGATCATAATCGAAAAAGGTCGAGTAAAGGAAGTGTGACTAGGATAGGTAACCGAATATGTTCAACTGTGGTCGAAATAGTCATATAGGCTATCAAAAATTTTCAACTTTTGGTCAAGTACAATTGAGTGCTGACTGGGTGTTGTACGATATTTTAGATTTTGAAACTAAGTCACTTTTTTTATTATAAGTGTAATATTAGATGCAGGGGGTGTATATGATTTTTTTTTTTTTTTGGGTAAAAGACATACAATTTTATCAAGTTAGATTTATAAAGCGATACATAATAAAATCAGTTTTGTTGGGATTTCATATTGTTTAGCAAAAGAAATGATTAATTTCACAAATGCATAAATTTGCGCTTTATAATAAAGCAGAATGATAACGGACAATTCAAGAGTCATTTATGTAATTAGCCCAAATAAAAACAAGAAGAAAACGATTATAAGCACAAAACGTCAAATAGTGAAAAAAAAAATTACAACAAAGTGAAGAGCTTGCAAATACGACAATATTTTTCATAAACGATAACAATAGTAAAGCCCCAATAATTATCACAAACGGCACATCTTCTACGAATAACAATCCATTATATGTGGGTTAATGATAATTACAGCCAGAAAATGATATTTTTAAAGAAATTATAACAACTTTAAGAAGAGTACAAAATCTCTTAAATAAAATGAGGTTTGACTTTAAAGAAGCACAACTAAAGTGAATTCTATATATGCCGTAAATAACAAAAAAAAAACTATGGTAATATCAAACTCACAAAATCAAGAAAACTATGAATAGTCAGATAAATATAAAAAACGTAAAGATTATTGAGAAAGAAATCATAAAAGACTCGACTTTTCCCCCCCCTTTTTTGTTTGTTTTTGTTCCTTTTTTTTTTCCTAAGGAAACAAAGATATTTTTTTTATTAAAAAGTTGGTTACCTTTTGGATAAAACGAAAACTGCGAAAACAAAAAGTCGCTATAGATGTAACGCTGCTTTCAGGAGTAAATAGATCATCTCCACAAATACTTATCGATAAAAAAAAAATAATAATAATACTAAGAATCATATCTCATAAATTATTATTAAAAATCTTATCTCATAAATTATTATTTTTTAATACCATCTGATGAATAGATTTAATAATACTTATGATAAATCACATGACACAGTATGACAAAAATGAGATATAGATGAGATACCTGGGTTTATAAATTAAATTAAAAACTGAAAAAAAAAAAAAAAAAGAGAAAGAAATTATATACGGGCTTATAAGAGACGGGTCCAAGAAGTTATCGGAGCGTTATCATGATCAAGATTTTGGGCTCAAAAAGTCCAATGGGCTGTTTTCAATGCGGGGCCCATTGATCTTCAGCTATACGGCTGACGCATGCTCACACGAACAAACCGCGTTGAACGTGCTAGGGTTTTAGACCCAGCTACCGCCATCTAGTCTCGTCCTCTCTTGCATAGCTATATATAGCCGACACGCCATTTCCAGACTCTCCTCATTTTCAAGTTTAGGGTTTCGTTTGTAGCCGCAGACACAAGGGATTTCGCCATGGGGAGGAGTAAGTTTTCAAGCTGTTTACTTTATTTACGTTTGTTTGTATTGTTGATTGGAGATGGGTTTTTTCTGCGATTTGAATAATTGGGACTCGTATTAGTTTTGGTGATTGTAGAGTATCGTTTGATTTAGGGTTCTTATTATTATTTTTTTTTTACGACAATTTGGGTATGGATTTCCAATAGATAGGAGTTTAGGTTAGCTGGGTTGGATCTCAATCTTGATTTCATCGCTGATTTGTGCTTCTGGTTCCGTATTTATCTAGCTGGTTATGACATTTTTGTTGTGAAGAACAAGCACCAAGATCTACATCAATCGGTTGAAATTTCAATTTTTTTTGTGGGTTGATTGTTGTTCTTGAGCTTCTTCCTTATTTCCGTTTCTTTTTATCACCCTGATTAAATTATAAATTTAATTATAGTTCTTCATTTGAGTGGTTGATATTGGGATGTTTCTATTTTTTAAAAGAAGTTATAATAGTTTTCCCCCTGTTTTCCCCCGATTTTCCCAGATGTAGTTTTACTCTAATTCGTTCACTGTCTAACTTTTCCACACTCCAGGGCCCGCCAGATGTTATCGTCAGATTAAGAACAAGCCATACCCGAAATCGCGGTTTTGCCGTGGTGTGCCCGATCCTAAGATCAGGATTTATGATGTTGGAATGAAGAAGAAGGGAGTGGATGAGTTCCCATTCTGTGTCCACTTGGTTTCATGGGAAAAGGAAAATGTTTCAAGCGAAGCTCTTGAGGCTGCTCGTATTGCTTGCAACAAGTACATGGCTAAGTTTGCTGGGAAGGATGCTTTCCATTTGCGAGTCAGGGTGCACCCGTTCCATGTCTTGCGTATCAATAAGATGCTTTCGTGTGCTGGAGCTGATAGGCTTCAGACTGGGATGAGAGGTGCCTTTGGAAAGCCACAGGGAACTTGTGCAAGAGTTAGTATCGGTCAAGTTCTTCTGTCTGTTCGTTGCAAGGACAGCAACAGCCATCATGCACAGGAGGCCCTTCGCCGTGCTAAGTTCAAGTTCCCCGGTCGTCAAAAGATCATTGTTAGCAGGAAGTGGTATGTTGCTTTATATCATTTGTGGTGTACGACTTTCAATCTTTTGTATTTCTCTTTTGTCTTTTCCAAGTAGATTTTGTTAGTGTTCTGCTGATAGCACTTTCTTTAGTTCAATTCTTTGTACCTATTCTCTCTGTGTTTTTCCCTGTTGATCTGACCTTGCATATTGCTTATTTTTGGTGAGTTGGTGCTTTTTGTGCTTGATGTTATTTTTTACAGAAATCGATCTTCTATGCAGGCATTGGGATTATTGATGAAACAGAAGTTTACATTTAAATTAAAAAAAAGTGTTCCTGACTAAATAATTTGAACTTGGGGAGTTGCTGGTGCAGTGGTGCTGGCAGGATTTTATGTCCATGTGGACGTTCTTTTGAATGTTTATGCCAATTTGCATGAATTTTATTGATTCAGCAATACATAATTGCTGTATTTACCATCTGTAACGGAGTTACATGTAAAATTATGTTATGTCACACATCTGTTGTGGTGTGATTTTCAGGGGATTCACAAAGTTTAGCCGCAATGACTATGTCAAGTTGAAGGCAGAGAATCGGATTCTTCCTGATGGTGTCAATGCTAAGGTTTGTTTCTACTTTCTATCTAAATAAATTTTAACTGATAACGCTTTATGTTGAGTCTGCTTTATAATACAAAAGGATGAATCAGTTATTTTTTCTGTCCTGCTTTAAAGGGCTTATACTTCTGGCTGCACGATTATTAAAATTGTTGATTTTAGAAGTGGTAGGGTCGTGCATGACCCTTTATTTTTCCAACATAAAAGTTTTGATGCTTAAGGAGATTTGTTTGTCTTGCAGCTTCTTGGATGCCATGGACCTTTGGCCAACCGTCAACCTGGAAGAGCATTTTTAACTGCTGCTGCTCAATCTTGAAGAGCATTTTCCTTCAATCTAGCCTGAGTTTTGTCTGCTGTTTTAGAGTTAATGTACTTTTCTTTTTTTGAATTGGGTACTATATCGTGTTTTGGAATTATGTATTGTCATTCTGCTGTTATCTATAAACAAATTGGTGCTACAATTTTATTTGAGCATTAGCTAATTTACCTTGTTTTGGTGGGTTTATTACATCCTAAATCTCTTGTTACTGTAGTGAACATGAATATCTTATTTGCATACGGATCATTGCACTTATTACATATTATTTTCGAAGCTCGTTAATCTGCCTCGAGCGGATCATTACATTCATCAAAATTCGACCTAGTAAGCTCGCTCACGAATAATATTGGCGCTCTTATATTTTAGCTTTTGGACCTTTGTCAATATAGAGTATGGTCAAGTATTATTTGCTTTCTGAGATTAGAGAATGGTCATTTAAGTGCTTCCCCGATATTACAGAAATTATAATAGTCACGACACTAATCGATACCTCCTTTGGATATGTTGACTTAGAAGACGAGATCTAATATAGCGCTATATAAATTGTCATAGAACATTGATACGTGCTCGTTTTACGGTTAACTAAGCATCCTAGGAAGACTACGTAAGTTATACCCAAGGCAGGGCAAAATATGTTGGGTCAGATCCCTCGGTAGAGTCGAACTAGTCTTAGCAAGCATAGAAACAAAAAGAAGAACCAAGAAATTTTGACTATAAGGAAGTGATGAATCCTTGTACTCTCTCACTCGATTCTGCCGTGATATGCTATACTAGGCTATGACGAGAAGACTTAGGAGTAAGTTTCCTCCTAGATTTCCGAGAAGTAAATTTTGAGCTCTCCTGAACTGAAGCAGCCTCATTTGTTTCACTGGCTTCCTCTGATTGACCTCCTTCCTTCTTCACTCTCTTAGAAATAAAACCACGCATCTTCGCTGGGCTAACATCTTGTTTCATTTCGCCGTCTAACAGGCACTTCACTGAGAGCTTTCTTGATTTGACATTTTTCAACTTCTTCTGTTGTTTCGATTGCGAGGCAAGCTTCATTGTTACCTTAGATTTCTCTTCAGCCTCGGTAGTGTCTTCTTTAGTAACCATATTTGAGCCACTAGAAAGCATGGATGCTCTAACTATGTAGATCTGCAATTACCATCACAATAAGTTACTTGGTAGTCAAAACTCAATAAAAATGGATAAACATTACAGAACACATCTTCGATTCATCTAGTTCTAGCCCCATTCAATTAAAAAAAAAAATGACCCCATACAAATTAGCGCATCGTTAATCTTACCTTAAATCTCGTGGGTTCAATCAATTCAAACACAAGGGCATCCCCATCATCCAACTTATGATCCAAAGCAAATGCTCTCCAACCACCACTTAGGCCAGATCTTTTACCTATGTAGATAGCCTCATATTCTTTTCCATCTTCGTTCTCTAGTTCCATATCCACCACAGATTTTGGAAGATGATCCTCGCAAAATTTAGAAGGAAGGCCCTTGTCGGTAAAATAAAAAATGACACATAGATTAGCAGATCTAGCTATTATCTCCAAGTTTGCCAATTACAATCGACCTAAACTCCTAGTCCTAAAGGTGAGAATTGGAAATTTTATAAAGTTTCATTCATTCCAACTTACCAACCAAAAACAACTATAAACATGAGACCGAACCATTGATTTGACAAAAGATGGATTCCCAGATTTTAGATTACTTTGAAGCTCCTCTGCAGCTTTCAAAGCAGCACGCCTCTCTTCATAAGAAGCTACTTTGACTTCCTCTAACGGCCTTGCAAGATAACTAAAAGCTTCCACAACTTCAATACTAAATCCACTATGGAAGACAGTAAAGTAACATATAACTATTTTCTATTTATGACACAATCAAATCTAACTCCACCTTCCCCAGGACGATGAACTTGTTCTTGACCTCTTCCGCGTAGACGGGAGGTCTATAAAAACCTGTAAAAATAGCAACATAGATCTGAATTCTTCTTCTGGAATACATGTTCAAGTTAAATGCATAATGACCATATGCTTCTGTACAATCACAAAAGATTGAACCATTTCCACAAAGCTGATATTTCAAACTTCATAATCACTACACCATAACTAAATAAGAATGCATCTAAAGAACGCTCTTCCATCTATCAAGACTTTTTACATCAAATGCGATTCCGGGTTACAAATGAAAGAAAAATACTACTCACTTCATCACAATATGACTGAACTGGGTTGCGCGCTCGCGAGGACCGTCTCGGTTCCACCATGCAAGCACTTTTTGATTTGGGTTTTGGAAGATGTCGCTTCTACACCATGAAACATTTAATAACAAAAGATTACCAACAAAGAAATTGGACACCATAAGTGTAATAGTGAGCCATTTATCCCAAATCTTTACCGGGGACTTCTTCTCAGAGTTTGCAAGGTCAGCCAGACTTTTCGAAATCTTTGCTATTCCCAAATCCTTGAGCCACAAACCAACAAGAATAACAAAATAAACATACAAAAGTAGAGCAAAAGTCTTTCGCAGAATATTCAAATGAAATTACAAAAATTCAGCCACAAGTCACTCTGCAGTGTGTAACGTTTTCATGTAATAATTTTCCAAAACAAGTGTACGGACAACACGTATAAATGGAGCTAAAAAAGCTCTGACCTCAAATCTCTTCTTGTTTTCTTCAAGGCGTTGCTTGCGAACCTCTTCGTAAGTGTTGGATTCGCCATTGAATGTCATTTTTCAGTGCTACTTCTGAGAATCCTCGAAAAGTCAACACCACATACATTGAGAGGGACAACCCAAAAGGGAAGTTGGGAAAAAAGAAAAAGGGTATATTAGCAATCTTACCTCAAAAGACCAGAGATGGAGATTGAAGCTCTCTAAAGAGTGCTATTACTGTTAAGTGGTTTTTTATTTTTTATTTTTTACAGGAAAGGCGAGTGAGCGAAGGTGTTAGCCAATAGCCAAGCCAAGCCAGCTCAATAGAAAGACCGCCCCTTTCGAATTTCAAATTTTTCCTATTTTTTTATTTTATTTTATTTTAATATTAGGTGCTGAGTTAGGCACTCGCACTAAGCACGACCACACCAGCTTTCTAGCTACTGCTCACCTAATTGACCTTGTTCAACGACGTCGTTTGGCCGTCGCTTTGAAGGGCTTTCTACTTTCTATTATTTTCAACTCGAATGGACTTATCAAGGCAGACTTTAACTCATCGAGATTGGGAGCATTAAAACATGTCACAAACATAGTAATTGCCTCTCTCTTGAAAAAGGGAGAGAAAGAGAGCAAAACAAGCTTCAAACCTACGTTTAATTTTAATACGACCCCACCGCAATGAATATGGCATCTATCTTCGGATGGTTTGTCCAACTAAGACAGAGAGACCAAATCAATATACAACTCTTTAATAAAATAGATTACTGGCACACCATATTATATGGTACAACTGTTTGTAGCCATTGGAACTAGATGGTCGTTTTTCGATTTGCGATAATGCGATATTTTGATAAGCGAAATGTTAATGTTATGCTTTGATAAAATGCGCATAAAAGAACACAGCAGCCTACTAGATTTAAGAGGCGACTTCAAAGAAGAACTTAGTTTTGGTTTAAGTCATTATTCATACCAAACTCAATTCAACATCTTTTATATCCATACGCTAAAACAGCCAAATAAACTTAAACATGGCCATAAAAAATCAGTCACAGCGGTTCATAACCAAAAGGAGACGTTTAAGCAACTGCAACTGCAGTTGATAACCACAAAATTCATCTTATTGGCATGTGAAATAAAGGGGAAAAAAATCAATTCTTCTAGCATGGTTGGCGCTCCACATCATGAGAAGTCTTCAGTACCTGTGAGCCAACTTCTCCTTTTCCTGGTACTGCTGAACATATCTGCATGCATTTGAGAGAATACATTTATGAGTATATCCGGTCAACTTAACATTGGTTAAAAGACAGAATGTATATACACAGAACGGAAAGTAACGCAAGTGTATAAATTAAAGAAAAAAAGCAAAAGAATAGTAGTAATTGTGGAACTACATATATCCTCGCAAGAGTTCAAATCTATTGCTCAATAACACATTATTAAGCCAGAAGAACCACTTGCCTAAATTGAAAGTTCTATTCTTTATTAATCCTTTTTAATTAATGACTTTGGTGGTCCTGATGAATCCAAGTACCCTACAATCTTTGGGAGATAACTAGCATATTGCTAGGTAGGTCGAATAATCGAACACCAAACCTCATGGGAGCAAAACTACGAGTCTGAGCAGTTGACCAAAATCCTCATGGGCAACTCGAGAATTCAGTTTCACCCACCAGAATTACATCAACGAATTCTTAGTCCCCGCCCTGATTCTATTTTTCCTGCAGCAATTCATGCTCATTTCCATGCTTTGAGATGAGCTACAATGCGTGAATATGCTTTTCAGCATCATCAACGACCATAAAATTTCATTGTGGAGTATAGACTCCAATCAGAAATACTAACAATTCCTTAACCACCTTACGAACCACTTTCTTCCATACACAAGCTTATGCACACTCGGCGCTACCATAAAAAAGCTTAACAGAAGAAGACCCAAATTCAGCAGAACCATCAAAAAGCATAAGAGAGAGATAAAAGAAAAATATACAAATTTTCATTTTCACTTCAGAAAATGAAAAATGAAGAGTTTAGCCACAATCAAGTTCTAACCTCCAACCAAATACCCATATAACGAAACACAATAATGGTGAAAAGAAGACAATAATTAACAGACTGACAGAGACATCGCACGCAAAATATCATCCTTAAATCCGAAACCCTAAAACCGGTTGCTAAGATCAATTCGATGAATAGCCACTTCCAACTTTCAAAATTGATATAAGAAATCAATACCCACTTGCGGAATTCATATAATATATCTTTATCAAAGACGAATTTCACCAAAATATCAAAGTTAAAAAAATCGAAAATCAACAAGAAAACAAAAAAAAAACAAAAAGGCGAAGGCGTTAAGAGAATAAGGAGAAAGAGTAAAAGAATGGTACGTGTAGGTTCCGACGACGGGAGCAAGGAGGAGGGTGGCGCTGAGCCAGTTCTCGGAGACCTTGTGGTGGATCTTAGAAGGCAGATCCTTCCAGAGACCCGGCATTATTTTCTGCTGAAACGGTGAAAGAGCGTACACCACCGCCTTCATCCTCACTGGTTGCTTCCCCATCTTCTTCTTCTTCTTCCTCTTCGATCAGTTCGTTCTTGTCTCGGCTTTGGTCAGATTGATTTGCGAGAACTTGGTCTTCCAGTTCCCTCAAAACCTAGTTATGTAATGTATATCTACGATCGGAAGAAGGGATTTCCCCAGAAATTAATAACTACCTAAATATATAAAGGTCACTATACGACATTTGTTCACAAACGACAAGTAGTCTTGATAAGTGAGCGACAATGGTTTTGGAATTTACTGACACAAATTGTCCTTGAACTATCTTACAATTTGATTCTGAAGTCATAATTTTGGCAATCAAGACTCTTGACTTTCCGATTCCTTGCTATTTGGTGTTCCTGAACTTTCTAAATTTTAATATGCATATGCTTAAATTTATAATAGAAAATATACCTGAGGAACATGTTATGAAGTCTAAAAAGCTAGTCGAGGAAAAATAAACTTGAAAAAAGAAAAGGGTATTATTTGTATTTTTTTAAGGGTTCTTAGAATTATAAATTTAGAGAAAATTTTTTTTATATTTTTTTTTTGCTGTGCTCAAAATATTCAAATTTTTCTTAAATATATTTTCAGATGCTATTAATATTCTTTATATGTGTTTTGTCAAAAATTTAACTGTATATTACTCTTTATATGTGTTTTATGTCAAAAATTTAATTGTATATTACAATTTGAATTGTTCAAGAACTGAGTTACGTAGAACCGAGAAATTCTAGAGCTTGATTACTAAAATTAGAACTTAAGGGACTAAATTGTCTCAGGTTGGATGGATAGTTCATGGACGTTTCTGCCATAAACCCATCTACGATTGGAAGAAGGGATTTCCTGGAAGTTAATAAACAAATAAAAGAGGGATTTCCTAGAATTTAATAAACAAATAAAAGCGACTGTACGACATTTTTATAAACGACAAGTAGTTTTGATACCGAAATGATATTTTGTTCTGTTCAAGGGTTTGTATAAAACTGCATGTCGTTTACCAAATACAACAACATGCATTTTGAGTTATGTCGTTTAAGTTAAATACTTTGATCACATATCCTCCTCTTCCTAAACAACGACAGATCTTACATATTTCATATCGTTTTATGGCATAAGCGAAAAAACACAGTACCTTTTGAAAAGTGAATGCCACGGAGTTTACTTAACCGAATATCAAAAGAAGCAAATCTGTTCACAAAATACAGGAGAAATTCCCATTCCCATTTCCATTTCCATCCTTCTCTAACCCAATACAGCCTCTTCTTCAATATTAGCCCCGAATTAGGATCAATCCCAATATTCACTACGAACATTAAAAATGTCTTGCATTTTATCTAATTTGCAATTTTTATTCGACAATAACGTCATATCTTATAGGTCAAACTTTATATAAAACGATTGAAACCTCGGTACTAAAGCTACATAATTTCAACAAAATTTGAGTCATTTTGCAAGTTAAATAACGAAATGGAATTTAGTGATACCTCCTAAATTTGGAGGCCGAAATCGAAAATATCAATAGCAAACATGAGAATATATATATATATATATATCCTATATTTTTTATATTGAGGGTGGAAAAATTAGACTCTAGACCTCAACATTTGAAGGAAAGTGTGATTACTAATCATGACAAACCTGTGTCCATATAAAACAATATATATTTGGTTCTCTTTAAAAGCGGAAACACGAGATATTTTTCCATCTAAAACAAGTTTAACAAACACTAAAATTTAATGAAATACAACATGTAATTTTCTATTGTCAGGAAAGAAATGATCGACATGCAATGTTTTCGCCTTAATGGACATCAAGTTTAAAGATCAAAAAAACCACATTTTAAAATGCTTCAATTTCTCATAGAGCTTGTTCTATTTTTAATACACGATCATTTTTTTTCACGCAAGGAAACCAAAATGCTTATCATTAGAAGTTAAAAAACCACAGAGAACAGACATCAAACGAAATATAAACAATCCATTATACTGAAGAGATTCATATATGTACTCCACTGTCCACATAGGATGAGGTCAAGTCTAAGAAAATAATGTCCAACATAACAGAAACTATATATTTCTTCAATCACAAGTAATTTAACCACAAAAGATGTAACAAACGAATTTCTCGTTTCCCTTGTAAATGTTATATGTTATTGTCAAGGAAGGACAGCATGCACTGAATGAAGCTCACCATTCCATTCCATCACGGCGTTCTCTTCTTTTTGCTGCTATGCAGATTTGAGACACAACAAAGGCATACATATCAAGGCAAGAACGTTGGAGCTGAGCATTGGATGGACCAATGAGATCGATTTGAATCTACTCTACAAACCCGTTTTGGCACGCTTCATCCCACTCGAAGTTATCAGAGGAGAGACACTACCACTTGGTCGAGGGCTCTCTTCTCTTAGGTTGGAATTTAGCATTGCTAGTTCTCTCAACTGTTGCCTTTTATAGAAGTCCTGTGATTCCTCCTGAAATTGAAACGTGAAAAGTCAGTAATCTGGAAAGGAAGGCTTGGGTTGGAGAAAGGATTCTTTGAAGTCAGTCCAACACGATATTTGTTTCACTTTGAGAGTATCAAATTGGAGCAAACTAGCAATTATGGTTGTTTTCCCAAAGATGCCAGCTATATATTGTATATTTTCGGCAACAAGGAATTTTACTATGTAGACCAAAGAGAGGATGCAAGTAGGAATAAGGAATATAGAAAGTCAAACTTAACCAACACTCCAATTAAAATTTTCAAGGACCTAAGAAAGATAGTCTTTTAATATATGAATGGCCATAGTGAAGAATTGAGAATACATACCACAGGCTTGAGAAGTTCTTCAATGATTTCTTGTGCTTGTCTCAACCGTAACTCGACCAAGTTTGCTGGCAATTCAGCTTCAATCAAAACATGTAATGGATCATTTAGATGCTCATAACCTGGTCTTCCTCTTAATGACTCCTCCTTAAGAATCAAAAAGCAACAAAATTATGTCAACAGATTTCAACGAAACCGAAAGTTTCAAAACAAGTTGACAGAACAAAGTGCAACAAAGCTCATAACCTTGAAACTGGGGAGATGATAAACAAAAGCCACAAGTTGAAATATTAACATTTTAAAAAATAAATAATAAATAAATAAATAAGTCTAGTGACAGACACCAAGTAATTGTGTTACAGGGTTCAAAGTGGGATAAAGTGCATAAAATTGTTCTGAAAGAATCTTTTACCTTGTCTGGATCTTTTATAGAACCTTTTCCTCTTATATAAACTCGACAACCTGTAGTAGCTTCTACTCGCTTCAGTGAATTGCCTCTAGGACCCAGAAGTCGGCCTACAAAATTGAACTACAAATATAGAAGTTTTAAGTACCATTAGAAAGAAAAGAATCTAGTCCTCTTACCCAGTCTTATACTAACAGTCTCCAAAAAGAATTTGTCTTTCAAGCATAAGATACGATATAACAATTTAAGAGGTCAATGTCACATATTGCACTCTCAAATTGCAAATGACTTACATTTGGAAAGTTATCTACAGGAATCTCTAACCGCAATATCCTCTTCACAGTATAGGAGCTTGGGCTTGGTGGTGTTGTTTGCCACTCCATGTTCATCCCTTGTTGTCCACTTAGTCTCTGTCACATTATGAACCAAAACTTATTACAATGTAACCAAAACCAAAGGAAATGAAGGGAAAGGAATGGAGAAGAAATGACAAGAGACTACAAAACATACACAAAAAAGAGATCAAGTGCTAGCTAATCAATATAGGCTCTATTCAAATGGACGAAAGCTAAGGTCCAAGATTAAGATAAAACCAACTTACACCAGGTTCCAAGATAAAGAAGAATATAAAAGGACATTTTCAGAATTTAATATCACACTCTGTGGAAATACCCGTCAACGTGTTCAAGTTTGTAGCAGGTAAACGGTTCTCACCACTAGCAAAACTTATCGCTTGGTGAGCTATGCATCACACCTAATGAAGAATAGAATCTTAGACATTTATTCAAACTAGAAGGGAACATAAGAAAATCTATTTTTACCTAATTATCAGGTATTAAGGTAAGTAAGAACCAGAAAACTATTTTCTCTCCTTTTTCTGAAAGAAACAAGATAGAAGATGAGGATGCTAGAGTGTCAACTACAAATGTTGTGACACCTTATTCCAAAGTTCAATGAAACATTGGGAATTGACACTTTATCCATTAAAAGAAGAAAAGAATGGACCAAAAAAAAAACGACGAGATAAGCAGAAATTACATCCTGGGACAGGCCATGCCAACTTCCAATGCCTGCTCCCCTGTAAGTCGGTAATATGTCTGAAGAAGCAGCAGGGCTAGGACTTCCACGTTGCAGTCTGTCAAAGTCATTAAGCCCTTGGTTGGGAATCATTCCGGAAACCCGCAATATTTCTGTCAAAAGAAAGGAGTACAAAAGTTTAAGAACATTATTCCTCGGTGTATAAGATTAAGAATTGGGAAAATGAAGCATGGAACCAGTTTCTTGATGTACCAAATATTTGGGAAATACATGGAATGGGGTCATAACTAAAAATGAAACACTACATGAGATAGTATTTAGTAAATACCATTTACAAGTGAAGTATGCGAATATAATAAGTCCTTTATTAAGTGACATTGTTAGCTTAAACTAACTCTTCTTGAAGATGATATACATAGAATGAATTCCAATCCTAATACAGGTTATCTGTAACTAGTATGCATCCTTCATCCACCAAATCTCCTATTTGTAATCAATAAATATGCTTCCTTTTTCTCATTATTCTATTTATTAAAAAACTCCTCGGATATTCATCTGCAGGAAACAGACGGAAAAACGGATGAGCTTTATTAAGATTAGATGTATGCTTATTAACTGTCATCATAGAAACACAAAATTGTGTCAACTGTCAAGTCACATCTGCTTAAGCCATTCAATTGTATTAGATTGATAGAAGCACATCCCCAATTAACATGATAAGTAATTTTAAATTCCACTAACAACTACGAATAAGAATTATGGCCATGTTACCTAATCCAAAATGGGAATAAAAATAAGAGAAGTGTTTCCCTTTCCTATCCTAATTGCACATTTAGTGCATGTTTACTAATTCATAACGAAAAGAAAGGAAGAAGGAAAGGGAATGGGTTTAAAGAGGAATGATAAAGAATCAAAAATTGAGTCATCTTTTCAAAATTTAACTATGCGAAGGATTCCTCGAACTAGTGTGCTCCAAATAGATAAATAAACACATGAATAGGAAAAGTGAATCACTTTCCTAAGTTTCATTCCATTTCCGATCCATTACACGGATTAGTAAACATGGCCTTAGAACAAAAGCTTTAGTGAATCCCTCGCATAATGAGTAAATGAAATTGAGAAGTGACAATTTAATTTGTAAATTTTCTCATTACTTTCCAAACCTTTTACCCCGTACAATTCTTTTCATTACGGAGTAGTAAACGCAGTTCATTGATCATTCAAATGACATTGCAATTATACAAATACCCGCAAAAAATATTTATGGAAGAAAAAAAAAACGACGATCCGAATCAGAAAAATGGCCAAACCTTGATTCAAGAGCCGACTACATATGGGGAGAACTTGAACAAACGGACCAAGCTTCTGGCGCTCTGTTAAAAGGTCTGTCAAGTACTGACTAGAAAAGAAGAGAAACCAATCAAAGGAATAGATATATATATATATATACACATAATATGCCTATACTCTAAACAATAGAATGGAAAGGTGGAAAGTGAAAATCAACAACCACAGATGATACATCTTAATCAATCAAGAAGTTGAGAAATCACCTATCGACATCAGGTGGGGTTCTTATATGTGGAGAAAGAGCTCTAACTGTTGCTGTCGCTGCCGTAGCTGATGAGAAATTCTGAGCATATAGACCCGACATTGGAATCCAAAAAATTCTTCAACAATATCAACCCAAAAAACACCCAACAAAGGAATCAAGGTACAAAAATCATAAGAGAGCTCAAAAGGGTCACAACCCAATTGAGAAAATAACACAAAAGCAAGGAAAGTCTCTTCCTTTTTTATTTTTTGGTGCAATAGTACCGGTGGGGTTCTAAACAGGACAAGATTTTTAATGGGGTTCTTCTGTTTTGACCTATGGTTTGTGCCAAATGAAAAGAAATACCCTTATAAAAACATAGTCGTATATAACTTTGTATATGAGTTTTTTCTGTGTTAAGACGAAGAAGATGATGATGAAGAAGAAGAAGAAGAAGACCAAACGAGAGAGAGAGGAGAAGGGAGGGAGTCGGACTCTTTTGTTATCGTTGTTGTTGCTGCAAGATTTTAGATTGACACCTGACACTGACAGCAACAGCTCCAACGTATAATTAAAAATAAATAAATTAAAAAGAAAAAAAGGAGCATACGGCCTTTTAAGCTTCGTTGGCTTGGCGCGTGAGGGGACGCGCCATTGCTGTGGGGGCCAAAAGGGACACGAAGAGGTGGGACCCATAATTGTGTATGGTGAGAGAGAGTCGGTGGAGGTGGCACCAGATCAACCACGTGAATGGGAAAACTCACGCTCTGGCAGTGGCTTTGGCTTGGCTTGGCTTGGTTGAAAAAATGGGGACTCTCTCTCACTCTCTCTCTTTCGGGCTCTACCTCCTGTCGTTTTTGAATATTCGCATTATTGGAACGGTAAGAGTGACTCTGACTCCGTCGTATTAGCATCACTTGGAGAGATCTACTCTACTCTACTCAACTCTTTTTCTTTTCTTTTTTTTTTCCCTCCTTATGGAATGAGTTGAAAAAAAAAACCGAGCAATATGTGAATTAATAAGAGTATAGTTCCCAAAGAAAGTTGTGTTCTTTTTATGTATTATTACTACTAATGTCGTAAGCGTTGTTGTTGTCGACTCTTTTACGATTTACATATTCACGTATCAACTTCACTATTAGTAGTTGTTATTGACTCTTCTACCATTTTAGGTGAATAGAAAAAAATATATAAAAGAAACCGACATATTTTATTCGATTTAGTGGTGTTCCATTTAAATTGTCATAACGGTTGTTGTTATCCACCCTTTTTTACAATTTACACATTCTCGCATTAACTTGACTATTAGTCATTCTTATTGACTCTTTTACTATTTATTTATTATGTAAAGAGAAAAACATTAATGTTAACGTTCCAAAAGAAATTGGCATGTTTTATTAATTGTATTAACTGTCTGGTTGTCATATTAATTATTGACCTTTTTACTATTTATGTATTCCCGTATCAATTTGAGTATCGCCGTTGTTGTTATTGACTCCTTTACTATTTATGTAAACAGAAAATATAAATGTTAATCTTACAAAACAAAAATAATGTTTTATTAGATTCACCATTCACATTTACATATTCACATGCCAAGTCACCAACTTGATTATGGTCGTTGTTATATTGACTTCTTTACCATATACGTGTTCATGTAGTGATATACAGCCAACTCGATCCAAAAACCTGGTTGAGTTGCTAAAATCTTTCCAAAACATTGCAAAATCTCCAATTAACAAATGAGTTTTTTTTTTTTTTTTTCCAATAGAAACGTTTAGAAAGGTGAAAACATTTTGAGAAGTGGGGGAATTAAAATTATAAGGGAAGTTGATTCCCTTCAATGCTGTGGGGACGGTGTGTATCTTATTACAAGAATCAAAAGATTTGGATTTTGAACCATCAAACAAAATACATTCCATATAGACATATATATGATACATTATATCCCTCCTTTTCTCATATCAAAATTTTTCACAATTAGAGAGCCAAAACTTAGTAGAAATTAAAAGCTATATCCCAACGGTCTCCAGAATCGAAGCTATATTGGCTCCCATACTTTCTCATCACAAGGTGTTTTTACCATTGGTTCAGAAAATATTGTTTGTCCATCCACCGAAAAATTTAGGTAAACTAGTAACAAGCTAGCAGTTAGAACTCTTGGTCAATCAAGGAATTTAAGTTCGAGTTGTTCCAGTGTAGTACAATTCGAAAATATCAACCGTTGGACCTATATAACTCATTTTTCTTAAAAGCAACAATGAAAAATCTATTGGTCCGAAATAAATGACAACTATCCATGTATACCATATTTATTATTGTGCTTCCCACTAAACAATCTTCTAATTAAATTTCAACTAAGAGACAGTTTTCCCTTAATTTGGGATACAATGCAATGATTAGACTATAAAGTAATGAATATACAAATAAACGGATCTTTTACATGCCAACTAAGGAAAACCGCAACAGTCCAAATGTTGAGATGGATTTAAACAAAACTATAAGAGTATATATACAATGTCGTTTTTATTTAATTTGTGTTCAAATTAGGTGTTTTATTATTAGAATCTTATTTGGGAAAAATACAGATGACTTTCGGGGATGAAAACGAAGCATAGGATTCCTAAGCTGTTGGGGGGTTTTTGATTTTTTTTTTTTTCAATTAAAAAAAAAAAAAAAGAGAAGTTATTTATTGATCAGATGGCAAAGCACGTTGCAGTTGAGGCTTGAGACAAGAACGTGTGGGTCAAAACAAACCATGGGAAAAAAGGCAAAGCTCCTCTGAAATTATTAAATGTCCAGTCCAGGCGCACCTTGTTGCAAAATCCTCCCGTGCTTTGATTGGAATTTAACATGTACCAACAAATGTCTGCTTGTCCTTACCAACATTCTCTTTTTTCTTTTTTCTTTTTTTTTTCCCTTCTTTTGCAAGAAGCCCTTGAATGTTTTTATGCCAAAAGGATAAGAGTGTCAAAAATAAAATAAGCACAATGAGAAAATTGGCAAAACCGCACCGCACCGAGAAAAGTGGCATAATTACACAATCAATACATCGCGAAAACTGACCAATGTAGATAAACTAAGCCAAATTGCTTGATTTTTCTGTAAAATTCGTCAGTTTGGTTAATAGTTTTTGAGTCCAATTGCTAAAATGGCAAAATGTATAAATATATATATATATATATATATTATATTTTCTTTTTTGGCGCTATTTTTCAATCACTTTTAAAGTATAAAATTATTTTGGGATTTTGTGTAAAAAATGGAACACAAAAATCTTACATTGAAAACTTACACTAATAATGTGGCATTATTTTTAAATATCATTTTTATATATTGTATTTTAACACTTTATTCAGTTTGTGCATTGCATTTTGGTTATTATTAATATTAATTATTTGATTTAATATTTATTATAAATTTATACTTTTAAAGTAATTAATTTACTAAGATATAATAACCAAAACACAATATATATTTTGAAAACTTAAATGAATGTCACTTTATATAGTATATTTTTTGTGTAAAATCTTGGGCTATTATTACTAATTTATATATTTAGATTTTAATAATTGTTATTTATATAAACTTATAGAATAATTATTTGTTTAAACTCCACATGATATTATAATTTCAATATCTTTTAATTTGTGAGAGTTTTTTAATTTGGTGATAAATAAAAGAAAATAAAAATGATTAATTTCACACGAAGAAGATTAAATTTTACAATAGCCCAAGATCATTAGATCCGTATCTCTAAATATTTTGTTTGGTTTGTTGTCCTTCTATACATTTATGTCGATCGGTAAATTTTAACTAAGTTGATTTGGTTAATGGTTTTGCCTCTAAACCAACCATGAAAACCCATACAACTTGTGTAGTTTTTTTATATAATTTCCGAATGGTCTTATAGTAAAATAATTGAATTTTGGGCTTAACTTAAGTAAATATTTATCTTTCAAATGTTATAGTAAAATATCTGGTATATATATTTATATACTAAGTATAAAATATTATATACTAAGTATAAAAATTTATATACTCAATATATTAACTGAAATTAGTAAATAAATATATGTATCTACTATATATAAATATATATATATTAGGATATTTAAATATAAAATTTAAAAATGAATACATACTTAATCAAATTTAAAATAATAGTCTTCCACCTAAATAATCAAATTTAAAATAATAGTCATCCACCTAAATAATCAAACCGAACCTTATCTTTTCTTTTTCTTTTTGTCTAAGTTATTTCATTACCGATTTTGTAACCTATGATTTAGAACTTTAATGAATTAATGCTGAATGTATCTTCGTAACTATGATATAACTCATAATCTTTCTTTCAAAAAATAAGAACGTGTAAGAAATGGGAAATGGACTTGGTTAGGAGTAAATGATTTTTTATACGAGTGTTTTAAAAAATATCTTTTATAGGAATGTGTGACAAGTACTGACTATGAGTCACTAAAATTTGAGAAAATTAGGCCATGATCTTATCTTTTTTGAAAAGATTTTGAAAAATACCGTAGGTCAGTTTTTGTTCCAATTTCGGTACGGTATCTTTTTGAAAAATATTATTATGTTAAAATTATATTTAGGAAAATGTTATTTTTTAAATTAATTATTAGTTAACAGTGTTTGAAACTTGTTATTAGTTACCAGTTATCAATTACCAGTTATTACATTTTTTTTTATTTTCTCTTTTTTGTACTTTAATTATTTTTCTAATTTCTATTATTAGTTAAAATATTTTTTTTCTAATTTTTTCATTTTAAATACTTTGGTTACTAGTTACCATTGTTCGAATGGATTATATGATTTTTATACTTCATATTTTAACATTTTGTTCAGTTTGTACCATGGGTTTTGGTTATTATCAACATTGACCCTTAGCTTTAATCTTTGTTATAAATTTATACCTTGATACTAATTTGGAGCAGTTAATTTACCGAGATGATTTAATAAACTTATTGTCGAATTAGTTTTTATATGGTTTATTTTTAATTTTTTTAAACGGTATTTTAGTAAATTAACCGCTCTAGATTGGTATTAAAATATAAATTTATAACAGACTTCAAATCTAAATGTTAATATTGATAAGAACTAAAACATAAGGTACAAACTCAACAAAGTGTCAAAATACAAAGTATAAAAATAATATTATCTCTTATTGGAAAACTAATTACTAGTTAGTAGTTACTATTTTAAAAATGGCTTTTTTATAAAACTATTTTTAAAATGACATTTTTCAAAAAAAAATGGGTACGAGAATTTTTTTTATTTAAAAAAACACTGTTTTTGTGTACTTTTTTTTTTGTTTTGTACATAAAAATCTTAGAAACCCCTAAAATTTTGACACCTTGTAACTTAATATCATTATACTTTTAGGAAAGTCATTTTTCAAAATACTCAAAAAAAAGTTATTTTTGTCCAAAATTCTCCTAGGCATGTCCATTTTCGTAAGAATTCAAATTGATCCCTATATCAAGGTGACAAAAGGGAAAATTGACCTAGATACTAGTTTTGAGATAAATGACTTTTTTAGGATGTTTTCAAAATAATTTTTCTAGGATCATCTTTATTGTTCAGCTTGTGAATTGACCAAAAAACAATTAATGATAAATATAGAATGAATGAGAGAGAGCATTAAAAACATTATATTAAAAAAAAAAGAAAAGAAAGCCCGTCGTGATTTTTTAGAATTTAGCTTATATATAACCATTTTCACTCTTTACTTTTTTTTTCTTTTCTCTTCCTCCTTCCATTTTCACCCATAAATTCTAAGAATTAATTTCTGTTTGACTTATTAGAAATATTGTAGTGTCAATTTTAATAACAAAATGAATCATTTGAGGAATAAATCAATAAAGATCACAAATTTTCTTCAAATAGTGTCGGAAAATGTCAATAAAATTAACTTTATTACTTTGACAGAATAAATTTTCAAAATTTTCTCCAATGTTCGGCGATAAAATTGGTTATTTCAAGGAGAGATGATTGTGTTTGATCTACAAACCATTTATTTTTCTTACAAAAAAAATCCTAAAAAAGTCAAAATCCAATAATAAAAAAATCATTTTTTAAATCACCTCTAAAATAAGTTAAGTCAAATTTAGGCTCAATACTCACTTTTTTGCCTCATATTTCACAAGACCTGCTTGTCATTTTAATATTTTGATACTCATTTTTAGATTTTCATTTCCCATGTAAAACAAGTGTTACACATTGTTGTGCGGTCTAAAATCCTAAGATTGCATAAGAATTATATGCGACCTCCTCCGTGAAGGATATATGCGACCTCCTCCATGAAGAATATATGCGACCTCTTCCGCAGGTTTTTGTGCGACCTTCTCCGTGCAGTTTGCCTTAACAAACAGGAAACCTATAAGAAAGGGAAACACGCAAATACTATAAAGGAAACCTATAAGAAGAGGGAAACAAATGAATGTTATGGAAGAAACCTACAAGGAAATGGAAACTGAAGACTCCTATTTGCGATTAACAGGTTATCCTTTTTGAGTAGTTATCCAATTATATTGTTACTTAATTTATGTTACCCAATTGTATAGTTACCCGTTTATACAATTAGGATCCTAGAGACATAAGGAACCTAGGGACATAAGGTCACTATGATCTATATAAAGGGGACTCTATGTTCCGAGGAAAACACAATCATTCTGAGCAAAAACAAGTCACAGAGAAGTAGAAGTCAGAGCATATACACGCTTAGAGTATTCCAAACTTTGGGTAGTCTAAGTCTTTAGCAAACAGCTTTTTAGTATTGTAATCTTGAGTGTGTAATTCTTCAGAGTATAGTGAGAAAACAGTGGACGTAGGCTCATTTTTTTGGGACCGAACCACTATAAATCCCTCTCTCCTTATTTGCTTTGATTAACTACTTCAATTCACACAAGCCACATCTCTTAATTATTTATAACTTTATTGTTGATAAAACCTCCATCAATAATTGGCGCTAGAAAGAGGGCTATTCCGGCAGAAAGTTTGTCAAATTCTACCTTTTCAATAATGGCAAACACCAGAAACACTACCAGAGCCGCCGGGACTAGCCAAAATCAACCGCAGAGTACAGCTGCAACACAGGCAGACCCCGTTCCGGAACAGCCTACTATGACGGCAACAGAGAACCTATCCCGAAGACAAGATCGCATGGAGGAAACGCTCGTGAACCTTCAGCAAGTCACTAACCAGATCAACGACACACTGCGATGACTTACTGAAGGACAGATGGTGACTCCACCACAACATGAACGTCCCAAAGAACGTCCTGCTCAATTACCTGCGACGGGAATACAGATCCTCGAAACGACACAGCCAGCCCAGAACTCAGCAGGAGCGTCATCAAGACCGTACCTCTAAGGGGAAAGGCAAGGTCGCAGGCTTACCCCCAGAGTCTCGTACAGAGAGTTCAAGTACGAACCATGGTCGCACACAACCTTCTCGTAGATCCACTAACAACCAGGATCTCTTGAGCAGTGAACAAGGACGATCATCGAGAAGTGTCTTCGAAAGAATCAGCAGGGAGTCGAGACAAGATCCTGCAGACCTAAGACAATATCTAGAGCGACGACGTGGTCATGATCGATCTGTAACGCATCATAGCGACCACAACCAGTCTCGTCGCACTATGTCATTGAGTTCCTCTCATAAGTCGCAGAAGACTCTACTTGATCAGCCCGCTATGAAACAGGATAACGAACCGAGGTCACTCCTACCACCAGTGAGGAATGATGCCTTCCCTCTGAACATCGACGTTCACAACTTGAGGATCGCATTAGATGCACTTGCTGGATGGGACGATGAGCTCGTTGATGGGTATCGCCAGTCGCCATTTAGCGAGGAGGTTCGAGCTGCAGCCCTTCCTACCGGATTTAGACTTCCCACCATCAATACTTTTGATGGAAAGACTGATCCACAGGACCATATAGATCACTTTAGCGACCTGATGGAGCTTCATCGAGTTAGTGATCATGCACGCTACAGATGCTTCGCTGTAACACTCTCAGGAGCGGCAAAGAAGTGGTTTCGAGGACTCAAACCCAGTTCGATTTCATCCTGGCAACAACTGCAGACGGCGTTCTTAAGGCAATTTCAGGCCGCGAAGAACTTTACTGTTCCGCTTGTCAGTTTATCTGCAATCCGACAAGGTCCAGAGGAGACTCTACGGTCTTATCTCAATCGATTCACTACAGAGCTAGCGAAGGTCAACAACCCCCCTAAAGGAGGAGTTCTTACTCTTTTGATGGCCGGGGTGCGACCAGAAACAAAACTTTGGGAGGAATTGCTTGAACGAGAATGTAGGACTCTCGAAGACGTCTACCGGAGAGTCGGTCGACATCTAAGGTTAGAGTCTTCCCGTGAAAATCTTCAAAAGACCAAAAAAGGAAGAAGGACAGATGCGGCAAAGGTTGCAGTCGTCACCAACAACAGCGGTAATAAGAAGAATAAGAGGAACAGTGAACAGACCAATGAGAACCAGCCTAGGCCTAAAAGGCAGGAGACTTCAAAGGCTCCCATGAGGTTCACCAATCACACCGAGTTAAACGCCCCCATAGATCATATCTATGCGGTCACAAACCAACAGGAGCGATACCATCAACCGGGACCGATAAAGCGAGACAGGGCAAAGCGCGACCCCAACAAGTTCTG
>JXTB01000037.1:1488272-1544937 GCA_002914805.1 Parasponia andersonii
TATTTAGCTATAAAATTTTTGTGTGAATATATATATATATATATATATTAGGATATTTAGCTATAAAATTTAAAAAATGAACATCTACTTAATCAAATTTAAAATATTAGTCAAATTTCTCTCAAAAGAAATAAGAGTCTAGGACACTTTTACCTATTTTTTAAAAAATAATACAAAAAATACGACCTTGACAAAATAATTAATTTTTATATAACCTAAAATTAACATTTTTCTAAATATTTACAATTTAAATTGTGTGGTGGCACATTAGTAAATAACTCATCGTTCTTTTAAAATAGATTTATATATAAAAATTCTCAACTACTCATGTTAGTAAACATAAAATAAAGTTGGCAGAGCGACAAATTCTTCTGTTACTTTGAGTTCCCTATTAAGGGTTTAAATTCCACCATCATCAAAATTTTGTTTTATTTCATCCTTTTTTTTATTTTCTTGATTTTTTCCTTTTTATTTATTTATTTCTTCTTTTCTTCTTTCTCTTTATTGTTTTTTTAATTGGTTTTTTTCTTTTCGCTTTCCAACATTCATCCTTTCCTAGTGAGGTTCAAATCCACATATTGTCTTTTTGAAGTTTTTTTATTAGTTTTTTTTTTCTATTTATTCTTTTCTTTTTAATGTTATCTCTGTCATTAGTTTCTTCTAATTTTGTTACAAATCATATAAAAATACAAAGGTTTCTAGGAAACCAATGATTTCTTTCTAGTATAATGCCATGTATGTAAATAAATGACACGAACCAGTTTGGAGTCTTTTAGTGGAATACCTTATATTTAAGTAAATCCCAATAAATCACAAAAGTTTCTTAGAAACTAGTTTGGTTTCCTTTTTACAGAATGTTTGATATATAAGTAATTCATAAGAAACCATAAAGGTTTCCAAAAAATCAATTTGGTTTCTTTTTAGCATAATACTTTGTAGCTAAGGAAATCACAAAAAACTACAAAAGTTTCATGGAATCTAATTTGGTTTTCTTTTAGTAGAATATCATATATGTAAGTAAATCACAAGAAACCACAAAGATTTCCTATTGTAAAAACCTAGATTTTGGGAGGGTAATTTGGATATTTTACCAATTTTCTAGATATAATATTAGGGGGATTAATTTGCAAAAGTTTTGTGCAGAATTACTAAATTACAATTTTTGAGGGACTGATTTGAAAGAGAATTAAAGATTTGGGGACTTATGTGCAATTTTTGAAAAATTGCACTACCCCATAAAACAGAGCCACATGCCCTGTTTCTTTTTCTCTCTCTTTCGTCCTCCCTCCCGATGCTCTCTCTCTTTCTTCCTCCCTCCCGACGCTCTCTCTCTCTCCCCTATGCACGCTCGGCCGAGAACTGAGGCCGAGAACTGAGGAAGCCGCTGCAGCTCGCCTCCCACCGTCGTCCACCCGCACAGCCACCGGCGAAGCTCCCCCATACCGCGCCGAATCGACGCTGAGTAGTTGTAGCCACTGGAGAAGACGAAGTGGGCATTTCAGATTTTTGGCCACCGACGACGATTCCGATTTCTGTTCGACCTCAAACCGGACTCGTTAGATTCGTCTAATCGCAATATATCTTAACCCTATAGTGCTCGAATCAAAAGTTGTCATTTTTAGATATTTTGAGTTTAAGTTTGACTTTTTGATCCGGCCGTTAGATTGTGTTTTTGTTGTCATTTTTGGATTGTACTCGGAAAATGGGAAAGTTTGATATATATATATATATATATATATATATATATATATTGCCTATGTTTGGTGACCGGCACAGAAATTGAGATCGGACGGTTGAGATTAGACTTGTTTTGTATGTCGCTGGCCTGGTGTGGGCTTGGACCCGAATTGGACAAATTATATATCTAACCTAGCTATTTTGAATGCTAGGAATTCAGTGAAGAAGTCTGTTTCTGGATTTGAAACTTCGTTGAGGAGTTGGTTTTTTGCAAAAGGACGATCGAGGGCTTGGAATTGGTTCCCGACCCTCCAGGCGATCGTCAACGACACCTTGAGGATTCGATAGTATGGTATCGCTATTTGAGCGAGGTAGGGACTCAATTACCTCTGTTTTATATTATTTTTGAATAAAACTTATTTTCTGCAACATATGAGAACAAATGTGATTTTTGGTTTTCTTGAACATCTGTGATGGGAATTGATTATATGATGTATACATATTGTATTGCTCTGGGAATTTTCTGAGTACAGGTTATTTTAGGTATATTAAAAATAGGGCCGTTATACTGTCCGTTTTCCTATAAAACCTAGTATGTTGATTTTATTGAAAAACCCGAGCATGATTATTTTTACACTTCAGTTATGTATTGCACGTGTCATAAGATCATACATGAGCACCGTGTTAGCATCGTGGGTTTATTATGTGGTGTTGTGTGACCTACCGTCGGTGTAGAGTCCGTAAACTCATGCGGGATTCTGTTACTTCTGATTACCTCCCCATTTGGCAGGCATAGGCAATTCGGTTGCCCCTCCAAGTTTAGTAGGCGACACACGGGTGTCTCGTCGGGATATGGGCTTAGTGTCAGGCAGGTTTTAGGCATACTTAGTGCCATCATCCTGAGTTTCCACAGATGAGAAGATGAGAGCTCATGGGTATGGGTTGATTTGTATCATGTGCATATGAATTGAATTGCTTTGATTACACTGCTTTATATTTATATATATATATATATATATATGGATTTTCGATTTGGATTATATATATATATATATGTATGTTTTGGACTAAACTAACCATGCAGGAATTTTCCATCACTAAAATATTTTCGACAAGATAATTGTTTTTCCTACTGGACATTTTATGCTCACCCCCCATACCTTCTTCCTCAGGTGATGTCCAGTGCGACTTAGGAGATCAAGAGGAGTAAGAGGTCATCTGAACTGTAGTTCATTATCTTGGTAATGCTAGAAGCTTGTTGTCGTGGTATTTGGATTATTTGGGTTTTGTATTAATATTGAACTAAGATTACTACTTTCTATTTTGTCTAAGAACTTATATATGCCATTCTGGGATTTGAGTTTCTTTGTAGATGGTGGTGATGCTTGGATTTATATTTGATTTCGCGTTTTTAAATTATTATTCGATCTATGTTTAATGGTGTATACGAACTGTGGGAGTGGTTCACGGGATGAAATTCCAACTATTTTATTTAAATGGATTGTTTTATAAAACTAGAACCTTTGACACTTTTCAAATAAAGCAAGGAATTTCCTATCTTTGTGAAATTCCCTTTCTGCCACTATCCCGGGTTTTTGGTTGTGATAGAAATTTTTGGTATTAGAGCTTTGAGTTTAACAGCTCAGATGTATCACCATTAAACTAGATTAAAGTTGATTTTATGACAAGCATTTATCATTATCGCATTAACAGTTTGGCATATTGTTTCAGACTTTCAAGGAGGCCTCCAAGAAGAGTTCCGAGGCACCAGTCGGGTGCCGAAACTCCTCGTTTGGATTTCACTCATCTGATCAAGGTAATACAGCAGACATTTGTCCAGATGAGCAATCCAAACTCTCAGCCTCCAGCTCCGAGGGAACATCAGTTGAATCAGGCTGATCATCTCCAACTGTTCATATGTCTCTAGCCAGGGTAGTTTGATGGGAGACCAGAAACTCTCACGGCAATTGCTTGGTTGCGTGAGATGGAGAGGCATTTTCGGGCCCTTGGTACTCCAATTGAGTTTTGGGCTATGTTTGCTGTTACCCTTTGACGAGGAGTGCCATTCATTGGTGAGAGACAGTGGAACGGATGTAAGATGTAGTAGGCTTGACTTGGGAAGACATTGAACGAATTTTCAAGGCCTAGTATGCCAATGACGATCAACAGGATGAAGTTATGAACCGGTTCGAGACGTTGATTCAAGGTAACAGAACGGTAAATGAGCACCTAATAGAGTTCACTGAATTAGCAAGTATTGCTCTTAGACCAGATATGAGTGAGAAGTACCGGGTTGCCAAGTTCAGGAGACGTTTGAATCGGAATATTTTCAATAGGATTGGTACTCAGACTTTCCATACTCTTTCTGAGATTGCAGTGGCTGCCCAGCGGGCAGAGGCCATTGAAGAAAGATTGGATTCCAGGAGGAACCAGCGGAGAGGTAATGACAGGAAAGCCACCAGAAGAAACTAAGGGCAATGATCAGCCCAGGGTACTCCGAACAGTGGGAGCTTGAATAGCAGTAGTTCTTCAGGCGGTGACAGAGGCAATCCGTATGGTGGATGTTTCGTTTGTGGCCAGCAGGTTCATCAGAAGAAGGAATGTCCCAATCGTCTACAGAAATCTCCTCTTTCTCAGGGAGGACCACAGAGGAGCCGGTCCGGTTATGTTTCTTATCAGAACACTCAAGCAAGGCTGCAACAGTCATAGGATGCTTCGCAGGCTTTTACTTCCCCTCAACCTTATCAGCATCAGTACCGCCCTCAGGGTTTTACTCAGAACTTTCAGACTTCTCAGGCCTTAGAGAGTCAGAGTGGGTGTGGTTTTGGTAGTAGTGGTCCAGGATCCAGCAGTAGCCATCCTGATCAAGGAAGAGGCAACAAGGGAAATGGAAGATAACTAGTCAAGCTTATGCTTTTACTGGGGCAGACGACACTCAGGATCGCACCGGTCGAGGTATTGTTGATGGTATGATCCTTCTTTCACACTCTTGGGCATATGTTTTGTTTGATACTGGTGCATCCCATTTATTCATATCCTTATTGTTTGCTCAACTGTTGGGGTTGGAATTTTCTGATTTGGATTATGTATTGACATTGGGTACACCTTTAGGAGGAGTAACCGATGTTTCTAGTATGTGTAAGTCTTGTCGGGTTGTGGTCGGTGATAGGATGCTTCTTGCTGATTTGGTGGTGTTGCCAATGGGACAGTATAACATGATACTCGGTATGGATTGGTTATCGAAGTATCGAGCCGTTGTAGACTGTCATAAGAAGCGGTTGACTCTTTTTCCTTTTGATAGGCCACCTATCATCTACAGGCTGGGATGAGTCCGTTGAAGCCTAGTCTTATTTTGAAAGCGTGCATGGGTGAAAGGAAGAAACTCGAGTGTTATGAGAACTTGTTTGCCATAGATGGAGAGGTGAGGATAGATGATCAAGACCCATGGATTCTGATGGTGTGTGAGTATTCGGAGGTTTTTCTTGAAGACTTACCAGGGTTACCACCTGATAGGGAGATCGAGTTCTATATTGAACTAGTTCCTGGAGCTCAGCTATTTTCTATTCCAACCTATCACATGGCGCCTGCTGAGATGGAAGAATTGAGAGAGCAGTTGCATGATCTGCTTTCTAAGGGCTTTATTCACAGTAGCACTTCTCCTTGGGGTGCTCCTGTTTTGTTTACGAAGAAAGCTGATGGTTTGTTGAGACTTTGTGTGGACTACCGGAAGTTGAATCAGTTGACAGTGAAGAACAAGTATCCTTTGCCAAGGATAGATGAGATATTTGATCAACTCGGTGGTTCAAAGTTCTTCTCCAAGATCGATTTGAGATCTGGTTATCATCAGTTGAAGATAAGGGAAGATGATATTATCATCAGTTGAAGATAAGGGAAGATGATATTATCATCAGTTGAAGATAAGGGAAGATGATATACATAAGACAACATTCAGAACCTGATATGGTCATTTTGAGTTTCTGGTGATACTATTTGGTTTAACGAATGCTTCCGCAGCATTTATGGATCTCATGAATTGGATTTTCATGCCGTTTTTGGACCGTTTTATGGTTATATTGATCGATGACATCCTGGTGTATTCCAAGACTCGAGAAAAGTATGCCGAACATCTGGGGATAGTACTTAAGACCTTGAGAGATCATCGGTTGTACACCAAGAAATCGAAGTGTGACTTTTGGATGTCAGAAGTGAAGTACTTGGGCCATGTGATTTCTCACGGAGTTATTTTAGTCAATCCCGCTAAGATCGAAGCTGTCCTGGAGTGAGAAAGACCAAGAAATGTGACGGAGGTACGTAGTTTCCTTAGATTGGCAGGCTACTACTGTCATTTTGTGCAAGATTTCTCGAGAATTACTTTGCCTTTGATGAAGTTGACCAGGAAGGATGTCAAGTTTATTTGGGATCACGAGAGTGAAGAAGCTTTTGTCAAGTTGAAGTAGAGTTTGACCACCGCACCAGTTTTTACTATTCTTGACAGTAACGAACCTTATATGGTGTATACCGATGCTTCAAAGATAGGTTTAGGATGTGTATTGATGTAGAATGGTCGAGTTGTGGCTTATGCTTTTCGTCAGTTAAAGCCACATGAGAAGAACTATCCCATCCATGATCTGGAGCTTGCAGTAGTGATCTTTGCCTTGAAGATTTGGCTATATTACTTGTATAGTGTGAAGTTTGACATATTCTTCGATCATAAGTGTTTGAAGTACCTCTTTACCCAGAAAGATCTGAACTTGAGATAGCAAAGATGGGTTGAGCATATGGAGGATTATGACTTCGACCTACAGTATCATCCTGATAAAGCTAACGTTGTAGTCGATGCACTGAGTAGGAAGCCTCATGGTGTACTAGCTGCACTAGTGTTTGAAGATTGGAGGAACTTAGTTGCGATTGGCGATTACAACTTGCAGTACTTCGAGAATGAAGGGGTTGCTTGCCTGAGCAACATTGTGATTTCACCATGACTTTTCTAGACTGTCCAACGGAGTCAGTGGTAAGACAGGGAGTTGAGGATAATCTGGAACCGACTTCAGAATGGTGAATAGTTAGATGGTTGGAACACTAATAAAGAAGGGTTTTTTCTTTTCATTGGGAAGCTCGTTGTAACTAATGACCCTAATCTTCGAGAAACCATTCTAACAGAGGCTCACAAATCAAGATTCGCAGCACATCTGGATAGTACCAAGATGTACCGGGACTTGAAGCGGCAGTATTGGTGGAAAGGGATGAAGAAGGATGTAGCTACATTTATGGCTAAGTGTCAGCAAGTCAAGGTTGAACACCAGAGGCCAGCTAGCTTACTTTAGCCGTTGCCAATTTCAGAATAGAAGTGGGACAAGATCCCGATGGACTTCGTGACCCGTTTGCCAAAGACTTTGAGGAAGAATGACGCAGTTTGGGTGGTAGTCGATCGGTTGACAAAGAGTGCTCACTTTATATCGATCCGGATGGACTACTCACTTACTAAGCTTAGTAGACTGTATATGGAGAACATCATATGCTTGCATAGTGTGCCTTCAAGCATAGTCTCCGACAGAGATCCAAGGTTCACTTTCAAGTTTTGGAGAGCCTTGAAGAAAACATTGGGTACGCAGTTAGATATCAGTACGGCTCACCATCCTAAGTCAGATGGTCAGTCTGAAAGGACCATTCAGATTCTTAAGGGCATGCTACGTTGTTGCATACTGGACTTTGGTGGGAACTGGGATGATCATCTTCCTTTGGTGGAATTTGCTTATAATAACAGTTACCAAACCAGTGTGGGTGTGGCTCCATATGAGGTGTTATATGGGAGGCCGTGTAGATTGCCTTTGTGTTCGGCAGAGCCCGAAGAGCGTGTTACTCTTGGACCTGAACTGAGAAGATCAAGGATATCTGAGAGAGACTCAAAGAGATTCAGAGTCGCCAGAAGAGTTATGCTGACCCGAAGAGGCGTGATGTAGAGTTCAATACTGGTGATTCTGTATTCTTGAAAGTGACTCCAAGGCGAAGTATGATAAGATTTGGGGTCAAGGGTAAGCTTGCTCCGAGGTATATTGGTCCCTTTGAGATCATTGAGAGAATTGGACCAGTGGCTTATCGCTTGAATCTACCTGCACAGTTGGGTCATGTGCATAATGTGTTTCACATGTCGATGTTGAAGAAGTACATGTCGGACCTATCTCATATTGTTCAGTATGTGCATGTACCGATCCAAGAAGATGTATCCTATGAAGAGCAACATGTTCACTTGTTGGCTAGAGAGTTGAAAGTGCTTAGCAACAGAGAGATTCCACTTGTCAAGGTGCTTTGGGAACATCACAAAGAAGACGAGGCTACTTGAGAACTCGAGACAGAGATGTACGAGAAGTACCCTAATTTGTTTAACCTTTAGTTAGAAGTTGTGTTGTGATGTAAATCTTGACTTGTACTTTGAATTTTGGGACGAAATTTTTTTAAGAAGGGAAGAATGTAAAAACCCGAATTTTAGGAGGGTAATTTGAACATTTTACCAATTTTCCAGATATAATATTGATGAGATTAATTTGCAAAAGTTTTGTTCAGAAGGACTAAATTGTAATTTTTGGGGGACTGATTTGAAAGAGATTTGAAGATTTGGGAACTTATATACAATTTTTGAAAAATTGCACTCCCCCATAAAATAAAGCCACGTGCCTTGTATCTTTCTCTCTCTCTCTCTCTCCCCCCCCCCNCTCTACTGCGCATGCTCGGCCGAGAACCGAGGAAGCCACTGCAGCTTGCCTCCCGCCGTCTTCCCCCTGTGCAGCTCACCAACGAAGCTCCCCCGTGCCGCGCCGAATCGACGCCAAGCAGTTGCAGCTGCCGGAGAAGACGAAGTGGACATTTCGGATTTTTGGCTACCGGCGACGATTCTGACCTCCGTTCAACCTCAAACTAGATGCGTTAGATTCATCTCGTCGAAAGGATTGTCATGGTATATATATATCTTAGCCCCATAATGCCCGAATCAAAAGTTGTCATTTTGGATATTTTGAGTTTAAGTTTGACTTTTTCTCCGGCCGTTGGATTGTGTTTTTATTGTCATTTTTGGATTGTACTCGGAAAATGGGGAAGTTTGATATATATATATATTACCTATGTTTGGTGATCGGCACAGAAATCGAGAACAGACTGTCGAGATTTGCCTCGTTTTGTATGCCACCGGCCCGATGTGGACCTGAACCCGAATTAGAAAAGTTATATATCTAACCTAGCTATTTTAGGTGCTAGGAATTCAGTGAAGAGGTCCGTTTGTAGATTTGAAGCTTCGTTGAGAAGTTGGTTTTTCGCAAAAGGACGATCGAGGGCTTGGAATTGGTTTCCGACCCTCCGGGCGATCGTTAACGACACCTTGAGGATTCAATAACGTGGTATCACTATTCGAGCGAGGTAGAGACTCAATTACCTCTGTTTTATATCATTTTTGAATAAAACTTATTTTCTGCAACATATGAGAACAAATGTGATTTTTGATTTTCATGAACATCTGTGATGGGAATTAATTGTATGATATATACATATTGTATTGCTATGGGAATTTTATGAGTGCAGGTTATTTGGGGTATATTAAAAATAGGGCCGTTATACTGTCCGTTTTTCTATAAAACCTAGTATGTTGATTTTATTGAAAAATCAGAGCATGATTATTTTCACACTTTAGTTCTGTATTGCACGTGTCATAGGATCATACATGAGCACTGTGTTAGCATCATGGGTTTACAGTGTGGCGCTGCGTGCTCCACTGTCGATGTAGAGTCCGTAAACTCGCACGAGGTTTTGTTACTTCTGATTACCTCCCCATTTGGCAGGCGTAGGAAATTCGGTTGCCCCTCCAGGTTTGGTAGGTGACACACGGGTATCCCCTCTGGATATGGGCTTAGGTGTCAGGCAGGCTGTTAGGCATACTTAGTGCCATCATCCTGGGTTTCCACAGATGAGAGAATGAAAGCTCATAGGTATGGGTTGATTTGTGTCATGTGCATATGAATTGAATGACTTTGATTACACTACTTTATATTTATATATATATATATGGATTTCCGGTTTGGATTATATATATGTATGTTTTGGACTAAACTAACCATGCAGGAATTCTCCATCACTAAAATATTTTCGACCGAGTAATTGTTTTTCTACTGGATATTTTATGCTCACCTCCCTACCTTCTTCCTCAGGTGGTATCCAGTGTAACTTAGGAAATCAAGAGGAGTAAGAGGTCATCTGAACTGTAGTTTGTTATCTTGGTAATGTTAGAAGATTGTTGTCATGGTATCTGGATTGTTTAGATTTTGTATTAGTATTAAATCAAGATTACTACTTTCTATTTTGTGTGAGAACTTATGTATGTCATTCTAGGATTTAAGTTTCGTTATGGATGATGGTGATGCTTGGATTTATATTTAATTTCGCGTTTTTAAATTATTATTCGATCTATGTTTAATGGTGTATATAAACTGTGGGAGTGATTCACGGGATGAAATTCTAACTATTTTATTTAAATGGATCGTTTTATAAAACTAGAATCTTTGACACTTTTCAAATAAAACAAAGAATTACTCATCTTTGTAAAATTCTCCTTTTCCCACTGGCCTGCGTTTTGGGTCGTGACACCTATAAACTAATTCGATTTTTATGTAGCAAAATACCTTGTAGCTAACTAAATCATATGAAACTATAAAGGTTTCCTGCAAACCAATTTGGTTTCATTTTAGTAGAATACTCTCTTACTTAGTAAATCACGAGAAACCACAAAAGTTTCTTGAAAATTAGTTTGGTTTTTATGTAGTAAAATAATTTGATTTCTTGGTAACCATATTGGTTTCTAATTATGATTGGAAACCAATTTGGTTACTAGCCAAATTAGTTTATGATTTTTCAAATTATAAGAGATTGTTTTAAGGATTAAAAGAGCTAGAAAAAAAAAACAATGAATTGTATGGACTAATAAAAAAAAGAGAATTTTTTTTAAGGAATAAAAGAATTAGAAAAAAAAAATAATTTACTAGGAATAAAAAAAGTTGGATTAAAAAGAAGAAAATTTTTTTAAGGAAAAAAAAGAGTTAGGAAAAAAAAATAATGAAGCGTGTGGACTAATAAAAAAGAGACAATTTAAAAAAAAATTAAAAAAAAAAAGAATTAGGAAAAAAAATAATCTAATAGGATTAAGAAAAGTAGGATTCAAGAACTAAAAAGATAATTTTTTTTTTTTGGAAAAAAATATTTTCTAGAAAAAAAAAAAGAAAAACAACAAAATGTATGGATTAAGAATTTGAGATTTGATCTCAACATAGAGAGGTGGAAAGTAAATAAGGGATCCAACACTACTAACAAAAGCTTTTAGTTATTATGGTACTAAGGTTTTATATAAACAGTTTGTTAAAAAGCTGTAGTTTTATTACAACAATGTCACCGCCTGTGTATTTGTATTATATAACTTAAAAAAAGGATATTATGTCTAAAAGTCGTATGGAATTATTTTCTTAAAGTCGTCGTCATAATCCCAAGAAATAATACTATTTAAGTCCATTTCTCTGCGTGAAGTCCGAAGCCTAAGTTTTAAACCAATACCAGGGCCCATTGCTAAAATAGGTATAACCGGCTAAATAGTACTATAAATTAACACAAAGATAATAAGAAATGTTTCTTTGTTTTTTTTAATAATTTAATTTAATTTAAATATTTTTGGCTGGGTAATTTTTTCTTTATATTGAGAAAACGCTGAGAAGACCAATATCACATGCAGGATTAATAAGGGTCTTTATCAAGTCTATAAGCACGACATGATCATTTTATCTACTCATGTTTGATTGATCGTGATGGACTATCCTTCTCCGACTAGAGATCATATATGATTCGGAAATATTTAAGTTGATAAAGATGTGTCTGACAGCATATGAGAATGAAATATATTTTTGTTAAGAGTAAATTTCATTTGCAGTATAATTGAGGTGATATTTTCAGTGAATTTTCGAATATGATTTGCTGATTAATTTATAGTTGATGGGACGCCCTTCTTTATTGCAGTGTTCAAATAATACAGCCTCCGAATTTTCCCTCAAATCAAAATTACTTTTGAAGGAGGGGAAATTTAAACTCAAAACTCTCTGCATCAAAGAAGATACTATTATCACTGAGTTATATCTCCGTCATAATCAAAATTACTTTTATGTATATCCGTCAAAGGTATGGTCCAAAAAGTAGGAAAAATAATTTTTCTAATCTTCAGGTGACATTGCAGCTGTAAATGGATGTTTGTTATATATTAGTAAAAATAATAATGTTATGGGATATTAACGATGTTCAATAGCACACTAGCACACGTAACGTCATCGGTCTATTATTAACTAATTATAGTTATAATTTATGTGAAACTTACGTAAAAACTAATTTATTAATTAAAATAATTTAATAACAGATAAATACATTATGTAAGTACTATTGATACCCGTAACATTACTTATTTATCAGATATCCAATTTATGAAATTTGAGTCCCAGGGCTACAAATTGAATAAACATGCATTGTAATTAAGTCGTAGCTGAGACTGGTTTTGGAGCAATGAATTTTGCCTGATGCACTATCAGTTATAATTCTCTTCGTTTCAATTTATGATATTGTTTTAATCAGCTTTTGTGGATTGCTTCATTTAATTTGAATCCTTCAGTAATTTACTCGTCTTCTATTGGGAGTACAGAATTGTTGAGCCTCAGTGATTTACACATGAAGAAGACTGGTTGGCCAACGTTAATGCAATGAATTTTTTCAGTCGTGGGACAAAAAGTAATAGTCAGAAAGTAAACAAGGGACCTAAATTATTGTGCGTAAAAATAATAGCATATTAAATAGTCAATTTAGTAGAATCGTAGATTTTACGAAAAATATTTTTAGTTGTATTGAAAAAAAAATTATTGTAACATAAAATAACTAAGTGTTTGATAAGCTGTAATTTTAAAATTTTATGATTCGAAAAAATTGTTTTAAAATGTTTGAAAAACTATATAATTGAATTGTTGTACAAATATAAAATAACAAAAATAAACATCATTATACATCATTATACAATTATATATATTCATGAAAAGAGCATATTAATATTTTTTTTTTACAATTATGCATATTTTTATGTACTAAACATAATAATACATTTTTAAAAAAATATTAATATGAAAATAAATTAAATTAAATTAGTTACTCAATTAAATTTATTTTATTTTACTTTATTTCATTTGAATTTAAAATTTCAATAAATAATCAATCTGGCTACTTCAAAATAACTAATATAAGGAGTATTTTAGTCAATTATGATTTACACATATTAATATTTTTTTTTACAAAATACTAATATGAAAATAAACTCAATTAAATGTTTGGCAATTTTGTTTTTAAGTGAAGAAATTTTAGCAATTATTATTTATTCATTAAAAGATAATGCAGATTTCCGCATAATTCAAAAACTAAAGCTGCTTTTTGGCTGTAGCTTTGTCAAAAATTATTGAATAATCTAATTTTTAGTAAAAATTACAGATTATTCGATTTTTTACCAAATATCTTTTGGCTCACAAGTTATTCGAAAAATACTTTTAATTTGTTAAAAAGCTAAACTAAATTGGGCTGAAATATTGTGTGTAAAGCAATACCCACCATGTTTTTACATTATCAGAATTTAGAAATCAGAATTGAAAGAACTTCATTTCTTGAAAATTCTAAATTAGAGATTTAATAGTAATTCTTTGTCCAATTTTGTTTTGTTTTATTATTACTTTTTTTTACCGTTGAATCCTGAATCTCATTTTAATATGATTCTACTAATAATAATAAGAATATAAATACAAAGCACGTACAGCCCGAATATCCTTCTTTTAGATATTTTATGTGAAATATTTCCCATTTCGTTTTTTGTTTTGTTTATTGTGAGAAAGAAATTTTCACATTTGATCGAATAAGGAGATGATTAATTTTTTAAAACTAGATTTCAAAAAATTAACAAAATTTTGCCCTCAAATTATAATCATAGTCACATTTTTTTCTTGTTTTAATCTATCATCACGAGGAAGAAAATTTCACGATGGGTGAAAAAGGGAAATGATTTTATTCTTTGAAAATAGAATTTTTTTTTTTAAGTTAAAGGAATGAAAACTAAAGAATTGTACACAAAAAGATTAACATCATTTTTGTGCCCTCAAGTCGCATTTTAGCCCATAAATCTTGAAATGTTCAAACTTAGTACTCAAACAACATTTTTGTTTCGATTTTGGTCTATAAACTTTGGAATGTCTCGTTGATTCTTTATGTTACATATACAGGGTGTGAGATGTGAACACAACTCAAGTGCCAAGTCTGAGATACTTAAGATTCATCCATAATTCGAGGGATAAAAACGAGATTAAACTTAAAAGAATATAATATTAATTTTGTTTAAAAAAAAAATATACAACACCTTAATAGAATCGCAAAGTCAAACGCACCAAAAAGTCCATTTAAAAGTAAATTAAATAAATAATAAATTAAAAAAAAAAACTTCCTCCAGTAAAACAGTAAATAAAGTAGATACAAAAATATTCTACGAGAAGTAGCAACAGAATTGATGACTCCGTGATAAGAAAACAAAATCAGCGCCGATTGATTCGGACACTCCATCTTTTTGTTTTCTAGTGAAGTTAAAAATAAAAAAAAAAAATAAACACTTGAAATTAATCATCACTAGACTACATAGAATTCAAATAAATATATAATTTTTTTTAAAACTGTACGGACGAATTAATCTAAGGCACGTAATGATCCTCCAAGACCGGTTGTGTCCGGCTCACGGTAGCAAATGGCGCTCTTATGTTCCCAAAAGAAGTAATCTCCAGAGCTTCACCTTCACCTCGTCTCTCACTCCGCCGCTTCACCTCCTCCTCTTTCTCTTTCTCCTTCTTCCTTCTCTCATTTTGGTACTCCTTAACCCTCAAAACCGCCAAAACCACTAAACCCATCAACACCAAAACCCCAATTAAGGACCCGAAAATTTTCCACCCTTTTGACCTGTCCCTGCCCCTCCCCTTCCCATGACCCGAAGCTGCCCCCCACGGTTCCGGACCCGGACCCGGGGCTCCGGACTCCATGACTATGGACACATGACCTTGTTTGAACACATTACACACGTTTCCGGGCGAAACCTCTTCGAATTCCACCGAGCCTTGGAGATCGAAGAAAACGCATCTGGGATTGGGGGAAGAATTAGGGTTCTTCTCCGCGAAATTCGGGAACGAGATCGAAATGGGCTTCTCCGAAGCCCTGATTTCGAGCTCGGGCAGGTCGGTGGCGGACAGATTGGACGCGTCGTAGCCCAGGAGGCCCAGGACGGGGCCCAAGTAGTCGAAACCCGGTAGAGGGTAGAAGAGGGAGGACCAGTTTCCCAGATTGTGGTACACCAGGACGACGCGCTTCGCGTACGGCTGCTCGATCACTCCCGTTGGGATCCGGAACTCCCTGTAGCTCCGTACCCCCCTGGTTCTCAGGCTCCCGCTCCGGAGCCTAATCGCCGAGGCCCCGATGCCGGCGAGATTTTCCGGAAGGCCGGCGTCGTAGGGGACGCCGGTCTTTGGGCGGTCCAGGGACTTGAAGGCGTAGCTCTGGAGGAGCGCGTCGAGGGCACGCGCCGAGATCCCTGGTGGCTGGGCGGCGATTGGGGTGAGGCCGAGGAGGAGAGGGGGGAGAAATATGAACAGAATTGTGAAGAGAGGACTAGGGTTTTGGAACCTCATTTGGAGTCAAGAGAGGGGACAGTCAGAGCTTCGTTGAGTTTTTGGTTTTTGAATTTTTATTATTTTTGGTTTTTTTTTTTTTTTTTTGAAATATAACGAAGTAAAAATAAAATTTTGAGAGTGAAAAAGAACATCCTTTTCATCCTCATGATCATCATGATCATGAGTACCACCAGATTGTCCTGCATTGAAGGGCCTGTATGTAAATATCCTTTTGATCGATATCTCTATATCGGTGTTTTTGATTCGAGTACTCTATTTATTTAAGTAGGATTAACTAAGATCATTATTTATTACAAATTTAAAGAAACCTCAAAAGATTTAAATACTACATTTCTACGCAGCATCGTAACAAGCAATTTGTAGAGATAGATGTTCGAAATAAGAGGCGTCAAAGTAGGTGAATATGTACATGTAATTTTTATAGACTATATACCCTTGAGGATTTAACGAGACACACAACTTTAGTCTGTTTGAACATTCAAACATAAGATTTGTTTTTTCGGAAGGAATCAAACATAACAAGTAGGAAAAAATATAATTCAACATGACACGACATTTAGTTGACACCATTTAAATTAATATGATTAATTATTTTTTTTTAGCAAAATATATTATAAATTATTAAATAATTACTTTATAGAAAATGTGTTTTTAAATTTCATGTAAATAGAGTAAAAATAATAAATTAATGAACTAATTTATTTTTATAAAATAAAATTAAACTGAAATAATCAAATAAATAAATAATTATATTGCTTAAAAATGTTATGATACGTTAATCTAAATGATAATTCATTTAAGAAGATAAACGTGGATAACGTGAAACTCGATCCACGAAACTCGAGAATTGCTTATCAATCTTTCCTTACAAATATATATATATGATTCAAAAAGGAAAGGAAAAACTATATATAAAGTCAAAAGTATTAAAAATATAAATAAGAGCGTTAAACCAACCAAGATGGCACTAATGATAAGACGAGTAGATGATATGCTCTTAAACAACTTTGTTACGGCATAAATAATTAAATATTTTAATTTACATGTTAAATTTTCAAAAGTACTTCGACTTTACTAATGTTACCAAGTAATTTTGTAGAATTTACTCTTAAAGCTGCTATATATAGTGATTGCTTGTGAAATACTTTTCCCATATAGAAAGTAACATGTAACTACATATCTCTTCAATTTCCTCAGAAGGACATAAATTTAAAATTTTTTATTCATCATATCTACCAATATAATGTATGTAACTGCATGAACATTTATCCCGTGTCGCATTTTGGCAAAGGGATGAATTATATGATCCAATTTTTTTTTTTTTTTTGGGTAATGGATCCAAAGTACTTTTACAATTATCTATTTATTTATTTTAATTCTTTTTTTTTTTTTTTCAATTTGCACCGAAAACTTCTAGACTAGAGTTGGTGGCTCCATTATAAGATGAATCTTTCAAGGGTTTTAATGCATTGAATAAATGATGCTTTTAATTATTATCCCTATAGTTGTAATTTTCCAAGCAACAATCAAAAACCTATATAGTCCGACGACATTGAAAATCACATTCTTCATTATTTCCTTTTGTATACATCTTTGAAACCAAAGATCAAAATTTTTAAGTGGTTTGAAAGGGTGCCAACAAGCCACTTAAGATAACTGGGTATTACACCAAATTGTGTAAGAAATGCGAACGACATTGTACAAAAATTGATTTTTCTACATCACCTAATTTTAAATAAGTGTAGATTGAATACAACATTGACAATATTTATTGGGTATTTTGGCATAATAGTGTTTTTGAAAGAGCCCTTTTAGATAAAATGTATATCTTTTAAAATTATTTCTAAAATGTTTGAAAAAATTTTATAACTCGTTGAAACTCGACAAAAGCTAACAAAATGGTTTTTTTTGCAAGAAAGGTTTAAAAGGTATGCCTCTTTAGAAAAAGTATAATTTTCTTAAGATCTCCTTTTCTTGTTCCATTTCTAACAAAAATATTTGAGACAGTTGATATTTTGTTTTTTAGAAAATCAAAAGAAACATTACAAACTAGTTAACCAACTTAAAGAAAAAGGTGAGGGAGGAGTGAGTGAGACTACACTACAGCCCCTCCCAGTTTGAGCATTAACTTATTTATTAAGTTTTTCTTTTTTTAATTATTTGCTTGGAAATCAAATAAAGTTGTTAAAATCAGGGAAAAAAAAAAAAATCTGCAGGTGGGTGGGCGTTTTTATTGTTGTATGCTATATCATCTTGGGAATGCCTGGAGGAGGCCGATACGTCACCTACTCAGTTTAAGATCTATTCTATTTTATTGTTTTCGGACGAATTATTCTGTTTATTTATTTATTTTTTTGGCTGAAGAGCCCATTGAAGACCCGAGTTTCTGGTCCAAAGTAACATCTTGTCCGTTCTAGTTATTTATTTATTTTGTTTTATTTTTTACTTAAAGGCAACAGATAGTGTTAATTATTACTAATGATTGAAATTAGTTTATTTCTTGAGAAAATTAACCTCATGGGAGACACTTATCTTGAAAAAGAACACTCATGTCCAATAAAATTCAGTCTAAATTAATTGTTTTGAATTAGTAACGACTAATATGGTTTGTTAACTTGAGGTTTCAAATTTGAATCTCTTACTTCATTTGAATAAAAGAATTTAAAAAAAAAATGAAACACTACTTTAGTCGTATAAATGTCTCAAAACCATTCAATTTTTTTGAAAAAATTTAAAACATGCACATGCAATATAGACGAGCTTCAAAATTTGTTGAGAAATGCGAATTGCACTCCCTTTTACACTTGCATTTTTACAATCTCGTGGCTTAATCCGTGCATTTTAAATTAGATTATACATCAAATAATGACAAATTTTAAATTTTACTCAATCCCGTTGTTTATGAAAGGTCAAAGGACTGAAGTTTTTTTTTTTTTCGGGGGGTGAGGGTTTGGTTGTTTTTTAGTAACTGTAGAGTTAGCTTTTTCAAGTATTTAGATAACATCAACTATGCAAATTGTTGGGAAAAAAAATTTGATTAACTCCAAAACGTGTAATACTGATACTGATAATTTTTTTGGATTACAAAAATTACTAACAATCATATTAAATGTAATCTATTACTGCACGAAAAACAAGGATAAAGACTACCAAAACCGGAACCTATTAAACAATGACAATTGGAACTGAGGTACTAATACGATGTAGTAGGACATACTACCCATTTATTCATATAATAATCACAAATCCCCCATTCTTTTTAATTTTATAAATCTGTATAATAATTAATATAAAATAAAAAATTGGATAATCTCACTAGTTAGTAATTACCAAATCTGTGTAATAATTCATGGTGAGAGACTCCGCGTCTCAGCCGACGGTACCATTGGTGGAATTGGATAGAGACCCACCCACATGCACAATACACATACCACTGAGGCCTACTTCTTCAGCTCAGCTTTACACTCGTTTTAGCTCTCCTTTGCCTTTCAACCAGAACACCATTTTCTTTTTCTTTTTCTTTTTTCAGAAAAAGAAAGAAAGAAAACAAGTTCATTAATGGAGAAAGATATGGATCTTTCACTGCTATTACTATAATACTATTACTCTCGAAACACAGCGACTCATCGTGACGGGGAAGAAGCCCACATTCCAAAAGCTACTCACGAAGAAAGGGTTCTCCTTGAGAAACCAACTTGTGCTAGAAAGCAAACCCGAATCGTATGTAAAGAGATAGCTCACTCTGTAAGAGTATCCGTTTGAGTTTCTTCTCTCTCTCTCTCTCTTTTAAATAATATTTGAGCCGATTATTGTGGAGTACGCGTAAAAGGGTCACTGTTTCTCCTACTCTGTTTCGATTTAGGGGGTTTATCGAGGAACTGGGTTGTGAAAATTTTACTGGGTTTTTCTTGTTTTCTGAGATCGGTAATCGGAGAAGGGGAAAAAGGGGTCTCTTTTTTTTTGGTGGAGATAAAGTGGGAAAATGGAGTTATCAGCGGGAAACCAGGAAATGTACGGAAGGATTAGTAATCCGAGGAGATTTGGAATCCAAATCCCGGAGTCGAGTTTTATACGGGCCCCACTGACTGCTTTTTTGGAGCATACGGGTATATTTGGAGGAGGAGGAGGGGGCTCAGGTTCTCAGGAGACACGGGGTTTCGTAGGCAACTGGCACTTGCAGAGTCGTATGGCGCGGAACTCTCTTCAGGAGGAGGGGGATGACGACGGAAACGACGATGAAGATGATCTCGTTGGTGGTGGGGTTGAGGAGGACGAAGAGGAGGAGGTTTCTATTAGGATTATTGGAGCGGCAGAGCATCAGAATGAGCCTGTTAGCGTAGGTGGAGCTAATGTCGTTCAACAAAATGGGAGTGGAAACGATAATGCGGGACCCAGTTCCGCAAGGGGGGGCGGTGAGGGAAACGATGAGTCTGGAACAGGAGCCACTGGTAATGGCAGGGACTCTTCTTATCAGAGATATGATATTCAGCATTTTGCTAGGTGGTTTGAGCAGATTCTACCTTTTACTTTGCTTCTTCTCATTGTCTTCATAAGACAACATTACCAAGGTACTTTCTATTTGATTAAAGGCAAAACTTCGTTCATCATTTGTATATTATGAAAAGATATCATAGGATCATAGGTTAGTAGGGTTAGAAATGCAAATTTAGTTTTCCCTTAATGCTATGACCGTATGTGTTAATAGCTTGCTTGGGGTTTCAGGTTTTTCGGTCACTATTTGGATCGCTGCGGTCATGTTCAAATCAAATGACATCGTACGAAAGCAAACGGCTCTAAAGGTGCTGTAACCTGCATTTTGGTGTTAACAATGATGGTTATTGGATTAATTGATGTATCCTTGAATTTTTTGCAGGGGGAGAGAAAAGTTCCTATTCTCGTGGGAATCAGTTCGGTGTTCATGCTTCATGTGATCTGCTTTTATTGGTGGTACCGAAAAGATGACCTTCTGTACCCTTTGGTTCTAATACCTCCTAAAGTGGTACCTCCTTTCTGGCATGCAGTATTCATCATCATGATAAATGGTAAATACTCAAAGTCACATTTTAATGCTATGAACTTGATATTAGATGTCTGCTACGGGCTGTATTACTGACACTCACCATCTTGTAAGGATTTTATTTTGCTCAATGTGAAGGATTCTCAGAAGTTGTTTACTTTTGCTGTTCAATTGGGTTTGTCTTCCTAATTTTTTATTCAATTGGAGTTGAATTAGGGGAATGATTACTAAGAAATTGAATTGATTAAACAGTGATTGTATTTTGGATTTTGTTTTGCAGTAGGAGTTTTTAATTAGATGTGGATGGAGTGTCCGTGAAATTTTGTGTACAATGTCCTTTTGTTGTTTCTCTTGAATCGCTAAAGAGCTTGTTGTGAAATATGTTAGTATTCAGACAGAGAAATATCATCATAGAAGATTTGTATGCTTGTTAACATAAGATGATCTTGGTATTCGAAGCTCTTTCTCGGTCAGTTACTAGTCTAAAACATCTTAGTGCTTCGCTAATAATAGTGAAGTAACTTGGAGCTTAATAATACAACAAAAAGAAAAGAAAAGAACAGCAGTGGGCTTCTCCCTTGAGAGCTGATTTAATTCCTACGATGTTAATGCCATGAAATATTATTTCTAACAGTTTTGTTTGGCAGATATTATGGTCCGGCAGGCTGCTATGGCGCTCAAATGTATGCTTTTGGTGTGTTACAGGGATAGTAGAGGCCGTGATTACCGTAAGCAGGTTACTTTCTCATATGAAGTTTAAAGTCCTAATCGATATATCCATCAAATTCGTGACTCTCTTGATGCATATTTCTTTCAGGGTCAAATGCTAAATCTTATTGAGTACATGTTGTTACTGTACCGTGCCTTGTTGCCTACTCCTGTCTGGTACCGATTTTTCTTGAACAAAGAATATGGGAGCTTTTTTTCTTCTCTAACTACAGGATTGTATTTAACCTTCAAGCTTACATCGGTTGTGGAGAAGGTATGCTTTTGTTACATGTTACAAATTATAATCTTTCGTTCACAATTAAAGTAATTTCAAGAACTTGAAGAAATTCCAGCTTTGACATCATTGTAATTATTTTCAAAATGGTATTTGAGATTTTAGGTACAATGCTTTTTTGTTGCATTGAGAGCCCTGTCTCGTAAGGAAGTGCACTATGGGTCTTATGCCACATCTGAACAGGCAAGTATTTCTTCAGTAGTAGTATACTTATGTAATTTCTCTTTCTGTCAAACACATAGGCTATCATAAACATTTGGGTGTCATTATTGTGGTACCGAAAAATAGAAATGCAAAATTATCTATTGTCACTTTTTAGAGCCTTTGGATCCAACTAAACCAGAAATTTGGAAAAGCCATCTTCCACTTCCAGCTTGCCTTGGGATTGATATGTATATCTAGATATTGTAGATATGCATGTATTATGGTTTTCCAGCATTCCAGCTAGTACTAGAGATGGAGTTTTGGTGAGACCAATTCTACCCAAGTTTTCTGCATCATATCATGTTCTTGACCGTTTAGATACTACTTCCAATTTGGGTGGGTTCAGTGGACAAATTTGCATGTAAACATTGTCCTGCATCCAAGGACGGGTGAAAACAAAACAAATTTCATTCATGAATGCTCCTAGTGTTTGACAATATATGCTGATATAGTATTTTGTCTATTGGTACAGTGGTTTTGAACTTTTCTGGTTTTCAAATTTTTGCGTGTACTAACTTACCAGTTTAACTTAAAATTGCAGGTAAACGCAGCGGGAGATCTCTGCGCAATTTGCCAGGAGAAGATGCATGCTCCTATACTTCTTCGTTGTAAACACATATTCTGCGAGGATTGTGTATCAGAATGGTCATTTCTTTCACCTTAAATATCTCTTTTGAAAAAAAAAGAGAAAAAAAAGAAAAAAAAAATGATCAATGCTCTAGTTCAATTCATAGGATAACACTGTTTCGCATCTCTCTTCTTTGCTGATATCAACCATGTGATGTATTGTGTTTTTAAGGTTTGAGCGAGAAAGAACTTGTCCATTATGTAGAGCCTTGGTGAAACCGGCGGGTATCAAATCATATGGTGATGGATCAACCATTTTGTACTTCCAGCTATTTTAAGACGCACCAACCATTCTTGATGGAATCCTGAGCTTTTTTGAAAAGAATGTTGCGAGCAAATGGATTCATACCACCGATTTCGCATTCACGGTCCAAAAGACTTGAAATAGAATGTTTGGATTATGAACTTGAGAAAATCTTTCCAGCGTGGTTTCTCAATGCAGTGTTGATAGCCTCTGGATGTAAAAAATGAAGAGGTTTATATCTATTTGTTTTCAAACCACGGATGGTTTACTTGTCCTATACTTACATAATTATATTTACACGAAATAGACGTATATGTAAATAACAAATAAAGGAATTACGTCCACGAAGTCACCTTCAACTTTAGTGCCTACAATTCGATTGTCAAAAGATGAATGTTACCGTGACACAGATCCTAGCTTTATTTCTTTGATTTATTGATAGTTTATCCACGTTTAATGGTTGCTTGGATTCATTTTTAATTTTTTATTTTAATATATTAAAAATAGAAGTAAAACTTTTATTTTGGTTTTCAATTTTGAAAAACAAAAAACAGGCAAATTTATTTTACTATTTATTTTTAAAAGCCAAAAAGTGCAAATAACTAGTGAGAAGTCCTAGACTTGTATTTGTGTATGCATATGCATATGTGTACGTACATATTTGTATATAAATATCTATATATTTTTAAAAATAAAGGAATTAGAAATTTTTTGCTAATACTTTTTTTTTTGAAATTTTTGGCAATAATTTTTAAAAACAAAATCAAGGTTGCAAAGCAAATTTCCAAAAAAAATTTCCATTTTTTTGTTTTAAAAAATAAAAAATAGAATACGAAAATGAATCCAAACAAGTCTTTAGTGATTAAAGGTCCTCTTTTTCCTTCATTCATATGTTTATTTATATTTATGCTTCGTTTGGAATTCGGATTTTGGAGAAAAAAAGATTGAAAGAAAAAAGTCGTGAAAAAAGAAAATGAAAAATATTTCTCCTAAAAGTTTTATAGAACACTTTTGTTTATACTAATTAATATGTCAAATTTTTATATACCTAAAGATGGCATCAAATTAAATTTTCTTTTTTTATTTAAATTTTCATAATTTTTTATTTCAATCCAAACAGAAAAAAATAAAATCTCTTAATTTTTTTTTCTTTTCTTTCAAAAATCCAAATTCCAAACAGAGCCTTAAAATCAAATTTTGTCTCGGAGTAAAATTAGAAAGAAACAATTCAATTATTGATTCATTATTTAGGGACAATTCAAATTTTGTCTTATGCCTCACATAATTAAAAATTAGAATGGATAACTCAATTTATTTATTCATTCTCATTCCTGTTTTCAATAATTTTGAAGTATTTCAAGGATTTATCGTAATATCCGGTAATTGCAAATGATTTATCTTTCTTTCATGATTTAGATAAAGGGAAAAGTTTACACAATTTAGCCTAAAATTGTAGACATTGTACTGCTTTGGCTCAAATTTTCAACTTAATTAGTACAAAACTTTGATATTATTGAAGGGTATAAAGATCAAGTCATAATGATTAAATATTTAAATTAAAAAAAAACTCAGTCTAAAGTGGCATAAATATCAAATTAAAAGGTTTTAATGAATGGTAAAATAATAATTCCGGAGCAACTAATAACATAAACAAAAATAAAAAAAAATAAATAACCAATAATGGCTTTGTAGGCATAACATACCCATATGGGATAAATAGTATCTTAACTTTCTTTATAGTTAAAAGGAAATTCTTGTTAAATTGTAAGTACCATAATACTTAGACTAACATTGTGCTGGTGGTGATTGCTCGATGATAGAATTTGCAAGCCTACTCAAGTCGGTGGCTTAAGCTTCGAACTTGACAAATTAAAGGAAGAAAAAGACTTTGGATCATAAATATGGAAACCTGTAAAGGATGTGATTCCCAGCCGGCTCTACTGCACCATCAAAACCAGCTCATTTCTTTTTTATTTTCCTTTTTGGAACCCCACAAGCTCAAATTCCAGTATAAACGGAAATACAACAAAATTGACGCAAAATTTAATTACCAAAATAATTTAATCCCCCCCCAAAAAAAAAAAACCAATAAAATAAGTTGCTGAGAAAGAAAGTCATAAAATTGACTATTTTTGAAGTCTGACTTTCTCATATAAACTAAATTGTAAAAATTAATAAGAAATGACAAGATCAACTTCAATGAACAGTTGATTTAGGTTACATTTTTTACTCTGTGTTTGGATATATCAATAACTATTTATAAACTATTTTTATCACTTATAAGATCATTTTAAAAAATAAAATACTGTTTCAAAACTCGTATAGACAATCTTTAAATTTATTTTAAATCTAATTTACCATTTACTAAAAATAATTTTGTTATTTCAATCAACTTTCCTTTGATAATATAAGGAGATCCAATTTTAAAAATAGTCAAATTATAAGATAAAAGATAAATTCAAAAAGGTTGTCATATATTTGGTTTCGTTAAAAAAAAAATATAAAATAAGGTCGACGTTTTCTCATAAATTCTTCACCATGCTATCCAATATAAGACTATCTCCAACTGACACCATTTTAAACCTTACTCAAACATAGAGCAAGAGATGGCCTCCAACCCAGCGCCTAATGGCGTGCAACACCGTAGGAATAGTGATAGTTGTGCATTTTTATAAAAATGCCCCTATCTCATTAATAATTTCTGAATGTATCCTTGCTCATATTTGAATATTAATTATTATATTAAATGTAAATTATTTTATATTAATTATTAAATCAGTTATCATTTAATGATTAATTAATTTAATATTTTTTAATTTGATTAAATGAGTTATAGATTTATAAATAGTTAAGATAGTGTATATAGTACTTAAAAATTATTAAACAAATAAATACATATTTAAATTTAACAAAAAAAACTTTCATAATAAAATAAATTAGCATAAAATTCATTACAAGTATTTTGAGATCTTTCGCATTGTTAAACTGTTTTTCTCGTGATTCTTAATTACTCATTTTATATAATTTCACATAGACTCAGATCAGTTATAGAATTTAAATTAGTAAATGAAATTTTATTTTCCTCACAAAATTCAGTCACAACGATTTTTTTTTTTTTACTTCTTTTGAGCATGTATCATTTAAATTTCATAATTTTTTTTACCTATCTTAGTGTCTTTTTTTTATAAAAAAAATCTCAACAAATTGTCAATTTTCTTTTTTAATAATGAATAAGTTTTGACACATCTTTATCATGTTTCTTTTTAAATTTGACTTTCATGATTAAAAGTAATTTATAACTTCTATATCATTAAATTAATGTCTTGTATTAATACATTAGTGAAGTAATGTATAAATAAAATACTTAATTAATAAGAAGTAGATTTTGTGCAAAAAATATATTAAAGAATATTCTTTTTAATGTAATATTTGGTATAATAAGTTAAAGAGAGTAAAAAAAATAGAAAAATTTAAGTAGATGACCAATATCTTAAATTTAATTAAGTAAATATCTACTTTTTAAATTTTATAACTAAATGTCTATATATATATTTTTACTCTTAATAAATATATTTATCTACCAATTTCAGTTATTATATTGAATAATACTTAATATATAATTTTTTATACTTGGTATATAAAATTTTGCACTTAGCATATAAACATATATACCAGACATTTTACTATAACATTTAACAAAAGAATATTTACTTAAATTGGACCCAAAATTTGTTCATATTTCTAAAAAACCCATAAAAATATAATGTGAAAGTTACACCAAAAGTTAGAGTTTAAGAACGAAATCAATTAGCTTGTAATGAGATTTATATTACACAATCAGCCAAGTATTATGGATGACCGACAAAAAATAAGCAAATATAGAGTTTAAAAAAGAACAACAAACAATAAATTGCTACAGTTCAAAGCTTTTCCTTAAAATTATCATAGAATATATTGGAATTTCCATTCAATCCGACGCATTTGAGTTTGTTACAATCATCTGCCACCATATTGGGCAAGCAAGAACTTTATTAGGCAGCAGTCTGCGAGACCCCTCTGACATCTGGCGATGGCGAGGGATTACCAGGAATGACCTGTGTCATAAGCAAACTTGAATCGAAATACTATTCTATCTTGGAGGAGCACTGTTATATATGCTCACCACAGTAGTAGTAGAATAAAATTGCCAAAAGCATGACCATAGTCACGAGTGGTGATTGTATGATGAGGAGTGATATAGCACTATTTTGTATGGAAAACAGAGAAAATATTATTGTTAGACGCATAAGGTACCTTGATGGGGTAAACTTCTGTAACTTCTTCAGTACCCTCGTCCAAGTACACAACGTCCTGCATAGTGAGCTGATGGTATTCCACAACCTCCCTCAGAAAACGATTCTCACGTGCATAAACCGAGTTCTCATGTGCCAACCTTGCTTTCTCTGCCAGAAGTGATTCAAGTTGAAGCCGTATCTGAGATTGAAAAACTAGAATCAGAATTCCGAAAATTCTCAACACAACAAGGATAAGTTTGGTGAGCTCAACATTTCCTATCTACCCAAAACCAAAAACATCATCAGGGGATAAGTTTGGTAACCTAAACACTCCCAATTTACCCAAAACCAAAATCATCACCAGAGATAGCTAGGTTTAACAAACTAAAATTAAATCATCACCAGGGATAGCTAGGTTTAACAAACTAAAATTGCCCAGGCGATGAAACTGATAGCCTCTTCTTCATGTGTGTGTGTGTGTGTGTTTTTTCCGCCTGTTATCATCCTGCCATTTTTCGATCCCCCTCACAGAGCAAACACAGCCACTCTTTTTCTCCTTCAACTGACTCATTAACTCGGTTTTGGGTGTCCTTGGTCCAAAGCATGAAGCTCGTAAAACCATAATAGTTTAAAACAATAATCCTAATTCAAGTAGTTATATTAAGTGCGCCGTAGATGAGCTGGAACCAGTAACATGCCTCCGCAGATATCTTGAGCACTAACAGAAACGTGAAATCCGTTCCAAATAGACTCCGTTAGAGTTCATTTGAATTTCAATTAAGAATAGTAGAGGCAAGTAATAAACATCCAATTGGGCAACATGTGAAGTGTATTTATTATATTGCAAGGTCAGCATTAGAAGTTTAAATATAACCCTGCGGTCGTAAAGAGGCTACTCAAGAGACCATAAAAAAAGATCTAATAGTGGAAAATCACAAACCTAAGTGTAGTTCTGATGAGGTAGCCATATAAAAGCAGACACAAATCATATGCAAAAATATAGAACTAAAATAAGTGTAAACAAAAAGTGAAGGAAGAAATTTTGTTTTACTTACCACTTGTAGAAGCAACTGGAATAAATAAGTGAATTAATTATCATAGGAAAAGACAATTTAAACAGAGGCAAAGTATTATGAAAATTAGATGAATAATAATACCATAACCCATTCAGTGATAGCTCAAAAAGTATAACTTAAAAATGAGAATAACCAAAAGTGTTTGAAACAAAGCAAAGAAAAAATACCAAATCATCATCTTCTGGGTTATCTCCCCTTTCACGATTCTCACGAAGGATTTTATTTTCTTCCTCTAGCTGAGCACATCGCTCTTTTGCAAAAGCAAAATCTGCTTTGACAGTCTTCAACTCTCGAAGAAGAAGTTTTGCTTTTGCTGCCATTGCCATTGCAACCTGTAGTTTCAAGCGAAACATAAAAGCCGCATCTTATTACTCAAGACATCAAATCAATAAGAAAATAACATGGATAAATCCTTAATCTATGACTCTAGATTTCCTAACCCTTCACTTAGATCGTTTTTTCCTCTCATAGTTTCATTTGGACAGCCAACAGCACAAGATCAGAGGACGTAACCTATGAAAAGCCCTTTAAGGAATTTAACTTGAGGGCCAAACTAAAGCCACATGAATGACTCAGTACTGCAGCTAATCAGGCTCAGAATCATTCAAGACTTCATGTTCACTGGATGTATTTATGTCAAGGGCTAATCAATATAACAGACTTTTACATGTATCAAACATTCTCAAACCACTCGCGTTCCATCTAAAGAGCATATGCGACAAGGGAACCCACATATAAATGTCTTATATGAACTAGTGATACACAGTTGCCACCTTACGTCGCGGGATGCCTTCAACTGAAGTTCTAGGTCAGTTTGTGTCTGGGATTGTGAGTTCTGTGCTTGATTATGTGCCTCAGAATTGCCTGGCTTTTTTTTTATATGCTTACGAGTTTCTTGGACGATGCCAGCAGTTCGGTTCTCCACAATGGTAAGTCCCTCCTGGTAAAAATGGAAAAGGAAAGAGAAAAGGTGAAACAGCAGAAAAGGTGAAACAGCAAATGTAGCTGAATTAGCAGGCTGACCAACTCCTACAGGTAGAGACAAACAGGCAGATAAAATGCCTTCTCGCACAAAGATGCAGATATATGGCGCCTGTGTGGCATGGCTTTAGAGCCCAACACCAACTTTTGGACCTCTTTGGATAAAATATTAGGAAAGCTTTTACCCTTTACACGCCCTTGCAAAGGAAGCAAAGCCCACATGGCTTCCTAGGAAGAGCTTCAATTAAAACATGGGAAGTTTGGGCATTACAGTGACACCTTCTTATTTCCACATTTACCCTCACACTAAAGCTTTTAAAGTATACTATCCAAACAGGTACAACTAGGGTTGTTCAAAATAACCATCAAACTGTGGAAACCGCCAAATCCAGTCCAAACCGCACCGAATCATGCAATTTCTCCTCTTAAATAGCCGGCTATGGATTAGAAAATGTGAAAACCAACTTAGCTGGTTTGGTTATCGATTTTGGACAAATTTAGTTAGTTTCAAACTGAACCGGCCAGTAAGTTTGTATATGTTAAAAAAATATCTATGTATACTAATAGTTAAAAATTTAAGCTCATTCATTATAATTAAATAATGACTACTTTTAACTCATTTAAGACTATGTTCCTTAAAGACTCTTATAATATTTTAGACTTCTTGTTGTTATAATATGTTTAAGATTAAAAACTTTACGTTTGCTCTTGAATTTCGATTAGGTCGTAAGTTGTAATTAAATCTAAGTTTATTAGGACTTTCAATTTGGTTGTAACTTTTCACAATGTTATGGTTGGTTTTATATTTAGACTTTATATTTTAGATGAAGTATGGTTATATGAGCTTAATTAATGTGGTATTAATTCAAATTTTGTAAGTTCTCAAACTGCGGAAACTGCCCAAACCGGCAACAAAAATGTAGGTGCGGTCCAGCCGGTTTGAATTGACCAATTCAAACCGCACGGGTTGGTGAACCATCCAAACCGCATATTCGGATTGGTTTCTGGATTGGCAATTTAGACTGTCCAGATTGACCATGAACACTCCTAGGTACAACTTAAAGCTACAACTTTTACTTTTCTTTGGTGTAAATGTTGTCTTAGAGATGCTCATAGAATGAAATTTGAGCCCACACAGAGCCAGTGGAAAATCCTACAGGTTCCATGAATCGATTCTAAGAATGCATATAGAAAATCATTCAAGTTCTACAAACAAAGTGGGACAGCAGGAACATCCTTCAAGTTCCACTACAATTACTCTTAACTATGTATGCAACTACAGCAAATTGTAAATTACTTGAGCAAGATATGAGAGGAAGCTGACCTCCAAGGCATTCCCAATGGTGCCACCAATATAATTGAAGGAAGATGTGAGCGCATTCAATCCCTTCTGCAATGGGGGATTATCAGTTTTTGGACGGCTCTCTCCTGACTGATCCACACCATGGTACTGGAAGTGGTCAGTAAATAACAAACAGCATCAGATCGTTAAATGAACAAAAGAAAAATCATTTCCGAAATAAAAGATGAGATAAATGAACAATAATGACCCACCTGGAGCAGCTTAGCAAAGCGAACACCTAATGAAACCTTTCACATGAAAAGATTTTTATGCTAAGAATCAATCTAATGTCTCACCTTGCTCCTTGTCACTGTAGCCGGTGTCTGCTCCTTTGTTCTTCCAGGTGAATCTAATTGTTGAGGTTCATTATCGTCATCAAGAATGGATTTTGCTTTTCTCGCCAAAGCACCCCAAAATCCATGTTTGGGTTCGTTCAAATTTTTCATTGATGTATACTCATATGACCTGGCTTCCTATATCCACACGCAAAAACTTAAGCAAAAAATCCTCTATTAATTAGAAAGTGAGAAAAGTTACTTCTCCTTCTTTCTCTTGGCCATAACTAAGAAACATAACCAAATCGCATAATGTGATGAAATATAAGAAATAAAGGGACAAAGTCAAAACTTAAAATGGATTATGGATGAGCAAACGTTTTCCTATTCTCAGGTTAGACCGGAAATTATTGAATTTTGACGGCAGAGTGCAAGATGCAGCGTAGAAATGTGAAATGGGATGTAAAAATGGTTCGTCCCACTAACAGAGTTTATGGGCTTTCACTAAAATGAAACGAAGAAACAAGGAACATTCTTGATTAATAGGAAATGCAGGGTCAGGCATATGTGTAAGCATGTATGTCACTGAAATTAAAAGCTTGTATCAAGTCCTGATAACATTAACTTAAAATTCGAAAATCCAATAGAAGAAGAAGAAGAAGAAACCTTGGAAAAGGACGAGGGAGAAGAGGATGGTGCAGTAGGATTGGGGTATCGGGAAACAGACGAGGTTGAGGTTGTCGTCCCCGAGGAGGGTGCCCCGCGAACACCGCCACTGCCACCACCAACACCACCACCACCAGCATAGGCAGAGGAGAGGGACGAGTCCCTATAAGCTGAAGAAGCTCTAATGGCCTTTGCCGCAAGCGAAGACGACGACGATGACGAAGACGAATAATACCAATCATCACCAGAAGCCGAAGCCGAAGCGGAAGCCGGGATCGTAGGCGGAGGAAGTAAAGGGTTCCCATTGTGTTCTTCAAGGCTTGATGTGGCTACAGGCCTCGAAACTCCTACTTGCTGCTGCCTCCTTCTGTACGCCATTTCTTCCAAAAGCTCAACTTGTATTAATAAATATATAAATGTATATTATACCATATCCAATTCGAATTTGGAGAGAGAAAGATGCCCTAATTCTCCAAACCCCAAAACCAGAACCCAGTAGCAGAGGAGAACCCAATATAGATACAGAAACCGGCTAAGGGTTTTTCCCTTTCTCTGGGCGAAATCCCTTCTTCGTCTTCGTCTTCTTCTGCTTCAGGTTCTTCTTCTCTCGCTCTCTTGCTTTCTCTCTCTTCCGCCTTGTCAACGCCCATGTTACTTTCTTCCAATCATACAGGATTCCATTCATTCAAATCCAGTTTATCACGGAAATTATTCTTATTCCGACCCGACCCGACTCGCTTCTATTATCAAGCCCATTGGACCATTATTCAATCATCCGAAATACATTACGAGACATTTCCACCAATACCCGTTTTTGTGCCTTAGATTTCAAAAATATCCGTTTTTGGCGTAATGTTCAGGTTAAAATACATATGATATACATGTACAATGTAAATTTTTACCTATAATTTACATTAATAGTGTAAATCTATATCAACCGTATCTATTTTAGAATATACGAGTGATGTAACCCGTGCATTGCTACGGATTAAATATGGAATGTCATACGATGAATTATTATATTGTATAAAGAGTTTTATAAAATATTTATTGGATTATTTATAGTAGATAATGATTTTTTATAATAGCATAATATTTGTCTATAATATAGTATAATATCGTTTAGAATGTTACAAACTTTTTTTCCATTGATATAGATTGATGATTGATTTTATGTTTTTTTGCTTTCCTGTCTTCTTTTGCTCCTCCTCGCTGTAATAAAGAAAAATTAGAATAAAAAATAAAAGAAATTTTAGGTTTTTTTTCTAATTAAGAGGAATTTATGCTCGAATTTAATTAGATTTATTATCTAGTTAATTTTCTTTTTCTTGATGTTTCTATTGACACTGCTTCTGACCTGAAATAGAAAAAAAATTATATTATTAAATATATAATGGATTATATGTTATATTTTAATAATTTAAGTATAAATTAGTAGTAATTTTTTTTATATTTCTTTATTTTTTTTCGGAATCAGATGTTTTCGAATCCAATGGTATGGTTGGTATTGTTTCTATTTCTAGGACAACTGGCGATATTGGAAGTGATAATGTTGTTGTCTCATCATCATCATCAAATATTTTTGACACGATTATGTCAATTAAAGCTCTTCTTATTCTGAAATAAATTTGAAATAATTTTATTTGCCTGCATAATTGTTCGATCATTGGTGGCAATGCTGTTAGATTAGTGTAGCTTTCTTGTATTGTCAATACTGTACGTAGCTTTTTGATCAAGAGTTAAGATGCTTTTTCAAATATTTTTATATTTATAAATTCTGTTTCATCTCGGATTCTAGTAGTTAATTTATACCTATTGAAATTTCAAAATGAGAAAAGAATTTCATATTTTAAAGGATATAAATATTTTAATGAATAATTGGTGATAGTAAATATTATTTTTTTTTATGAATGAATTAATTAAGAGAATATTAGTATAGATTAGTTGATTGTATTTTATACTATAGAATTAGAGTTGATGTGAGATGGCCATGTGTGTAGCACCACCATCCGCTTTTTGCTTTATAGACTTATCTAGAGCATTAATGACAAGAATTATAATGTCAATCTTGTTGTATTTCAAATTTAAATATTGTCACTTTTACTGTAAATTTTGTTCTATGAAAATAAGAGAAATTTGATATCAATATAAGTTATAGTATTGAATAATATTTTTATTGATTTTAATATAGTTTTTCTTACCAGCTAAGTTAAGGGATCTAACTCATTTAATTCTGCAATTTTTTTTCCTATTTTGTAATTTTTGTTGTTCTGGCCGTAGCGTTTTTCTTGGAACAAAAGCTTAGAGGAATTTGATATATTATGTTGTGTGTTGGAATCTAAATAATAGATTTATGAAAAACAAAGAAATAATAACATTTAATAAAAATAAATAAAATATATTTTTTTATTATTTTATAATTTAACAAACTATAAAGAGTTGTTATTATCTTGTTCTTAATGTGTTAGTCTCTGCTATATCTATATTCATATAATAAATTGTTACTCATGTACTTGCAACATATATATTCTATGTTTAACATAGTTAATTATGTTAGTTTATATAGTATATTAATGTTTTTATTTACAGATGTAAAGTGTGTTATTAGTTGCATAGATATTGTTTTATCATCATGAATGTAAAAATAATTATAACTAGTTCATCCACGGTTTGTACAATATCTGTATTAATTTTTTTTTACTATTTCTCCCTATAAAGTGATGCTAAAGTATGATTAAAGTTAAGCATAAATTTTTTGGTTTCTAATATATGAATTTAAATAGTAATTGAATTAATTACTTGATGTTTTGTATTAAAGTATGATTAAAGTTAAGCATAAATTTCTTGGTTTCTAATATATGAATTTAAATAGTAATTGAATTAATTACTTGATGTTTTGTAATACCAACATCCGTCTTGGTGTCATTTTTCCTTTGATATTTATTTGTTCTAAGTCTTGTATTTCTATTAACATTTCTTTGATATCTGATATAAAAGAGGAAAAAATTAATAAAAGAGAAGTTAAATGATTTTTGGTAAATATTAATAAGAGAAAAATAATATAATTAATGATACCTGATAAGATATCGTGAATATATGTTCTTGAGGGTAGTTGATCAAAATTAATGAAATAAAACTTGTACATGGAAATATTTGCTATTGAACTTATTATTGGAGCGAATAATGTTGTTTTGGCAAATTATAATATTGCGGCATGTGGAACGATTTTGTATTTTAGTTTATTTAGTGTTACATTAAAATTGCTGATTTGTATACTTCTTCAATTATTTGTTGCAAGATGTAATCTGCATCTCGAACTTTGATAGTTCCATAGATTGCTTTATGCTGCATTTTATTAAAAACGTATGTTAGTATTGTATAAGATTTTATAAGATTAATTATTGAAATATATATATATATATATATATATATATTAGATTATTAGGAAGTATATATTTATTAGGAAGTATGATATAAGGTAATTTAATATTTTTTTTGTTACCTCATGGTCAACCAGAACACAATCAAGACTGATTAAACGTCTGGTTGTGTAGTCATTATTTTGTTGGAGTCTACTGATGTGTACTTCAATTGCTTTATAAATTTTGTTCGGTTTAAGACTTTGTATTGGTATTACCATTTTTTTGTTGTTTTTTTTTTTTAACTACAAAGCACAAAAATTTAATGAAATGAAAATTATATTAAGAATGTCTAAATATTTTATATACATCAAGTAAATAGATATATAAATAAATTAACATCAAATTGATATTTTAATAACTTTAATTAATTATATAATTTTGAACCTTACCTAATATTGTGTAAAACTTCTTTATAAATTATATTTTTCCACATAAGTAGGATGTTTATTGATTGATTCGTTTATTAATCTATATAATCTTTTAGGATTTGTTAGCTACATATTTTATTTTCTAAAAAAATATATACTTTTATTTAATGATTGTCTTTAGTTTTTATTTATTGTCCTTGTATAACTGATTTTTACAGGAAATTGCCATCTCTTTAGGATAAATGGCCATTTAGATTCACTTGTAGTCATTTCTATTATTGGAATATATATTTTTTTCATTTTTATTATTTAAATTTGTAATTTGGCCTTCTATAATTCTATTTATTAGTTGTGTAATTATAAGTTTTATTCTGTTACATAATCCCATTGATTGATTTAGATTTCGTAATAACATTCTTGAGATTCCAACTTTAAGATTTAGTTTATGTGATAGTATACAATTAAAATTTAAAGTATGTAAGAATTCTTAGGGATATAATAAGTTAAGTTTATCAATGTTTTCAGTTGAAGCTATTATTGTATTGTAGCTGTAATAAGTCTTTGACTCAGTCAATATTAAAGACAATAAACATTTATTTACTGTATCTATTGTTTTATTTTTTTGGTGTTGTTATTGCTCTATATGGTATATAGTCAATGTTATGATATTTTTTTTTTCCAAATCTTCATATACTAATTTCAATTTTTTTTTGAATAGGATTTGATTCATATTGTATTATATATTTTTCAGGTATTTTAATCTATGTTATATCTTCGATTTCTGGATTCTTTATTCCTTCTGTAGTACCGTTTCCAACATTTAATATCCATTATGAGAATTCTAAAATTTCTTTTTTTTTTCTTGTTCTATGGTATTAGGATTTTTCATTCGCATATTTTCTATTAATGATAATAACTCAAAATATGGCTATAAGTAGGAGTTATTTATACTTGCATTTATTATATCTTTTTTTGTTCTGTTAGGTATAATAGGTAAAATTTGTCGGAATTCACCACCTAATATAATTGTCATTCCACCAAAAGGTTGATCAAAATTATTATTTAAATCTTGTAGTGTTTTATCTAGAGCTTCGAAACAGTGCTTATTATTCATTGGTGTTTCATCTCATAATATTAATGATATTTTTTTAATTAATTTTGCTAATTGGGTCCTTTTTTTTAATATGGCAGGTGAAAAATTTGTCAATTGATAATAGTATTTGGAATCTTGAATTTGCAGTTATACCTTTGGGTAATAATAACAAGGCTATTTCTAATGATATAAATGCTAAAATAATTCTATTATTTGATCTAATTTTTGTGATAATAATGTTCCATAAATAAGTTTTTCCAGTATTTCTATATCCATAAATAAAAATAATATTTGTTTTTTTTTATTCAATGAGTTTATAATTTCTTTATAAATATAGCGTTGTTCATTATTCAAATTTTTTTCCAGAATATTATTTTGCTCTTTTTATTTATTAATGTTGTAGTCCAATTCTTCTGGCAAAAGTTTATTATTTAAATCATCAATTAATGTTCCTGTTAGTAACGGTAAATTAAAATTAGTTAAAGTTGAAGAATTTAAATTTAATTATTTTTCTAATTCATAAAATACATAATTATATAATTTGTTTTCCAGGATTTGGAAAGTTGGATTGTTGAACAAAGTTTTGTTCTGCTAAGATATCTTCTGTCATAAGTTTCCAATGATTTTGAAGTAATATTGTAAGATTATTTACATTTCAAAATAATAAAATTGTGGCAAATAATTGTCATAATTGATGTAATGTTGACTAAAATGAGGCTTCTAGTATTGATTTATTCCATTTTCTATCATCTCCTAATAAATCTAATGCATTGCATGTTGTTTGATTTGTTGAGTATGTTATACCATCAATTATTCGTATTGATTCGAAACTTGTTGCACCTTTTTGATGATTTAATAATAGTTTTAGATAATATAGTTCTCACGAATTTGGGTGGATATAAAAAGTTCTACCAATTGAATATCCTGATTTTCAACGTGTCCAAATTCTATCTTTGTTATTCCAAATCCATTTAGTAGGGAATATGAAAGTTGTCTAGCTTTTGTACCGAGTTTATTGATTTCCATCCACTCTGTTAGAGTAGTTGTTTGAATTCTTGATTGTCTAATTATATTATTAAGACACTAATTTAAGTGGAATGCTATATTTTGTATATGCTGAAAATGAACTGTTAATTTTTGTACTATTGGATTTTATGATGTAGAAGATATTTATATAATCTCCACATAGGTTTATATGGTATTATATAACGACAAGTAATATAGTTTTTTTTATCTCATCAAATTCTTTATACATAGTTTGTTCAGGTTGTTCTGTACATATATTGTCTTCTATTATTGCTCTTATTCTATTTGGACCTTTCGTTAAATATTTAAATAAATATTTGATTAATATAGATTGTGAGCATATTTCAACATTTATATGAGCATGAAATTTTAAATATAAATCTTTTTAGTAAGGAACTACAAATCTATTATTTAGTTTAATATCTTCTTTTTGTATGTGAAATATTGTATTTCTTCGTTTATAATTGAAGAATCCGTTCTTTTAGTGATTGTTTCATTTTTAAATTGTTTTAAGAATTTTTTAAAATAGAATGAGTTTTTCATGCATAGAGCATTTGTTTTGGTAATATCGCATGGTCCATGTATCATAAATTCTGCTGTGATATTATTTTCATCTGAATTTTTTTTAGGATTAGGTATTTCAGCTGAAATAAATTTATCGATTTGTGATATTTCTGATAATTTTTCATCAAGATGTAACCAAAATAAGAAATAACAATGAGCTAAACTATGTTTTTGAAATTCGACCACATACAAATCTACATAATAAAATAAACATTAAGGGTGGGGGGAAAGAGGGAAAATGTTAGTTTTAATTAGAACTAAAATTATTATTATTATTTTCTATATTTTGTTTTGTAAAATAAAATAATGTAGTCTAACTTGTGATGACTGTTTCAAAGATTTTATTTGTCTTGATAGTAGATAAAATTTGATTTAGTTTCATTTTAAAAATTCTTACAATTATATATGGTCTATCTTCAGGTTTTTGACCAGGGATTTTATTTAAAGTATGTGTAATTTTTTGCCATTTTGGATTACATATAAATGTAATAAATAAATCGGGATTTTTATAATGTCTACATATTGCCATTGCATCTTGATAGTTTTGAATCATATATCTAGGACTTCCAACGTGACTAGATGGAAGAATGATTCTTTTACTGATTGCTCTAGCATTTGTGTCTCCTCCTGTAACAGCATCTTGGACGCTTTAATAAATTTCAGATCTTAAATTATTTTGGTTTTTTTTTTTAATATAATCAAGTCTATCTTCTTCAACTGAATCATATGTATGAACTACATATTGTAGAAAAAGTCTCACACTTTTAAATAAAATATTATTTACATGTTCACGTTATTATAATTGGTAGCAATAAAATGCGCTTATTGATATTCTATTTATTTAAGGTTATTTTGTTAATCTATTTATATTCCAGTTTAAATCAATTCTGTAACCATCTTCTCCGTCAGAAAAAAAGAGTGAATATTGTAGAGCCATATAAGATAGATATAGTTTTGTAATTCCTTGTAAATTATCTGTTTTATCTTGGATTATAATATCTCTTCTATTTTCATATTTATCAATATCTCCAATAATTAGATCTCTTATATTATTTGAAGTAGATAATTCATATTGATTATTATATGTAGGTCGTCTTCCTATTAATCTTAATTTCATTGATGAAATTTCATCTTCATTATATCCGTCTCTAACCATGCAGAAAAGTTTTACTAATTTGTTATTTCCATGAGTACTTTTATTAAATTTTCAACAATTAACATTGTTAGTTCTTTTGATGTGTCATCAAATGAAAATATTGCCATTCGATTTTCAATCTCATTTTCTGTGTCATATATATATAGTTGGGAATTTTGGAGGGCTATTATTTGTAGGTAATAAAGATCCCATAACATGATGTAATTGACCACTAATTTTAAAAATATATGAACCATCTAAATTTTTTATACTACATTCAATATTTACTCTAAATGATGTAAAAGCAAATATAGAATTAAAGATTCAAATATTTTTTCGGTAATGTGTGCTTAAAGATCCTTTGTAGTAATCAAGCAGTTGATCAAGTATAGGAGGAGGTTCTTCTAGTAAAAGGAGTTTAAATTTCCCGTCTTTACAACATAACTTATATTTTGGTCGATGAATCTTTTTAGTAGATTCATCAAACCAAAAAGATGCACCATAATACTCACAAATATAGGAGCAATCTCCAAGATTACAATATCTATTGATATTGTCTGCAATACAATATCATATAGGAATATAGAGTAAGTAAATCTATAAATGATTGAATTTATGATGATTAGAATGGTTTTTATTTTTATTTTTATTTTTTTGGTAGAGAGCAAAAGAATTACTCTGTGTACTAATATTAGTTGATATTAATGACTCAGCTAAGTTAGAGAAATTTTTCTCAGAGTTTGTGGCGCTTGATATTGAGATAATTCTTGATCGATGAATATTTTCTGAAACAATATTAGAGCTCTCGTTTTGATGATCTATCGTATTATCATGATTAGGTACTGTGCTTTCTTCCAGAAGATGGTGACAACGACATTTAGGTTGACGCCTTGGTAGTATAAAAGTTTCTAACATTATCTTATAATTTATTTGATTGAGAAAATGGGAAAAAATTTATTGTATCAATAATTATTAATTTAAGATTTGTGAAATAATGCAATAACATTATTTATACATAGAAAATAATTAGTTTTTTTCCCTTTTTAATTTTGTGATGCTAGCCTCATCTTTTCTATCTTTCTTTATTCTTAATTATATCTTATATAATATCTGTTATTTTAAGTGAACTTCGTTTTATACTATTAGCTAATATGACATAACTAAGGCTCGTGAGATAATAAAATAACAATAATTAAGTCCATGAAATAAAAATTTGATTTTATACAAAATTATAAGCTTTCAATCGAAGTAAATAAAGTACGAAATCATACATATGGCAAAAGAAAATAGATAATAAGAATTAAATTTCTTTAATAATTTTACAATAATATAATAATTTACAATAATATCTGACTACAATCTATTTTCCTTCTCTTCATAGCAAAGTTATCATCATTCTCTTTATCACTTGAAAGAGCTAAATACTTCGTGATTAATCAGATATAAATAATTTTTTATGTCTATTGTACTATATATATATATATATCTATATAATAAATATAGATAAATAATATTAAAACTAATATATAAATATATATAATATTTGGCTCAGACATATGATAATATCATCAATATATGGCAAATTCGTAAAATAATTTGTTTCAAGTATCTATCTAGCCACCTAAGAAATATTTTTTTTTCCCCTTGTTTATAAGGACAATATTTATGGTAATTAAATAAAGACTTGAAATATTATCAATATAAGGCTGAATTTGCTATATATATATATATTATCACAATTAAGTTAAAATGGTAAACAACTAACATCATGGGAGTATGACTCAAAAGTGCCCGAAAACTACCAAGTAGATAAAAAGCAAGGAAGAGAAAGGATTAATAAGGAACAAAAGGGAAAAAAAAAAGGCAAAATTGACAAAGAAATAGAAATATCTTTAGCATAATAGTTGGAAACCTAAATAAATAACCTAAAACCTAAGCCAAAATGAGTAGTAGATGATTATTCTTATAAGAGGAAGATCAATAAAAGTTAAAAGACCAAATAATGATATCCAATTAGAAATCAAAAAAATAATTTTACGGTCAAAAATTATAATCATGGACACAGAAGATATAATTGCTTTAATCACAAATCTGAAGAAAAAGAAATAAGAGACGTAGAAGAATAAAGAATAGTGAAAGAGAAAGAGAAAGATAGAGAAGATAGAATTGGGAGAGACAATAATGACAAAATACCTAGCAGAACAACCAAGGACTAAGACCTAGACGAATTCTCAAAAAATTCCACCTAAACTTATCGGCTATAACAACCATCTAACCCCATTTTCATCAAATAAGCAATCCTAAAATGACCAAAAGAATCCCGTCCCCAAAATAGTACTTAGATCATACTAGAAGGATAAAAATATAAAACTACAATAAGGTAAAAGACAGAAAAAAAAAGAAGAGAAAATGTCTAAAAAGCCCAGTTACTATTACAAGCTTAATAACTCTAAGATAATTTAGTTGCGTTGATTACCATCTATGAACAATCCTAGTCTAGAAAAAATAAGGAAAAGATTTATAACTTAAAATTACTTCTTACAATATTCAGAGGCTAAAACTACAAAGGTCTACTTGAAGAAGGATCAATAATGAAAACCATTATCCACGACAATTTCTAGGCAGTATCCACGTCAAATAAATGAGAAATTTTAAAACAGAGTTGAAGAAGAGTTCAAAGAGAGAGAAAACAAAAAGAAAAATACAGAAATAAAATAGGAGCAAAAAAATGATAAAAAAAGTAGTTGAAGGGTGTTAATAAAGAAAGAAATGAAATCAGCTCACGTAGAAAGCGAAAATAAAAAAGATGAAGTAAAATAATTTTATAACAGAACAAAAGAAACAAATATATTAAATAAAGAGATATTGAGAGAAACACAACAATATTTTATAACATCCAATCCTAAGAGAAAGAAAGAAAGAAATAGAATCAGCTTACAGACAAAATAGAAATACAAAAATGCAAATAAAACAACTTAATAATAGAACAAAAGAAAGAGACATGCTAAATAAAGGGACAATGAAAGAGACACAACAACATTTTGTAACATCGAATGCAAAAAGAGAGAAATAAAGAACTCAACGAAAAAAACTCAAAATAAAGAGAGTATAGTAATTGACAATACAATAATAAATAATCAAGTGTAAATATAGCAGAATTTAATAAAGTATTATAACAACACATAATATCTAACGCAACAGTGAAAAATATAAATATAAAAATTACATACCAGCAAAACACAAATTAAGCATTAATTAGCAATAGAACAATGGACAAAAATTAACAAAAAGAAGCAAAAACAGACAATGACAGATAACAAAGCATAATAAACTTGTTAAGCATGACAAACTGACATCAGTAGACAACAGAAATAGGATATTATCTCCGTATAATTTCACTAAATTTCCAAAAATATAATAAATCAGAAAATTTCCTTATTTTTCTACTTTTTTTTTTTTTGCTATTATCCTTTTTTTTTCTTCCCATTTTCTCCCTTTTTTCCTTAATTGAAATAACTTAAAAAAATCAAGAGTATTAATTCAATTTACAATTAAAAAAAATATGAAATCATAAATGCAGAGAAATAGATCATTAGAGATTGAAATGGAGATTATCATTAAGATAGAAAAAATCCAAAATAGATAAGAAAAGATTAAGACAAAGTAAAAAATGAAGACACTTCTAAGAATATTCTAGTTCTTCTTTTTGCTATTTTTTATTTTTTTTCTTTCTTTTCCTAATCGAAATAACATAAAAATCAGAAAGAACATTAATAAAGTTTATAGTATAGAAATCTGAAATCATAAACGAAGAGAGACATTTCATCACATATTAAAACAGAGATCATCATTAAGATAGAAAAAATGTAAGACAGATAAGAAAATATCAAGCAAAAATAGAAACATGGAGAAACTTATGAAAATAATCTAGAAAACTAAATACACGGATACATAATACCTACCAACCATTATATATATAGATGAATATATTTTTTCTACGCTTTATAATAGAGAATGAAATAATAAAAATACTATTGCATTTAAAAAATAAACACTTAAATGACCATTGAAATAATAGCATGTATATACATGAAAGACCTAAGTGAAATAATTCAAAAATAAAACTCATATATGCGGATCTAATCCCAGAACAAATCGAAAAAAAAAATATAATAGATTAACCCTAAAAAACATCACCATCAAGCAATTCATGGGCAAAATGGATCAAAAACAATAATCAGAGAATAAGACCAAAAGATATCAATAAGTTAAAGGAAAAAAAAAATACCCGATTAAGAGGGAATAACAGAGTTGAACCTAGATCCATTCTATAATGACCCAACTTTTAAGACCGATATCTACGTATATTCTTAATTTAACTTATTCTTTTAAAAGTCACAAATTTGGACTATGAAAATTCATGATAATTTTTTTTATTTATATAATTCTCTCAAGATAGTTAACCAATTTTTCTAAACGCCATATTAAGAAATTTATAGAAACTATTGGAGGAAATATTTTTTTTTTTATGAGATTTAAATAATGTGCAACTAAAAGGGCTTCCAGGTGAGGAGGGGGGGTCACAAGTGGACCTCTTAAATCCTAAACTCTCCTTAGACAGTTTAAGTCCTTTTGACAAAGTTTATTTAGTCTTACATTTATTTAAATCAATATATTAGATAATAAAACAACATAATTATTTAAAAATCTTTAATTATTGAAAATATACTTCAAGATAATATATATATATATATATATATATTTATATGGTATTCTATAAAGGGATATTTAGATAAAATTAGTCATATTATATATAGCAAAATGATTACTTAATTTTAGAGGAATAATTAAACTTAAAATTTAGATTTCATACTTAAATATTTCATCTCGTTATTAACTTAAAGAAATAAATGACTTAATCTTACATGTTTAAGTAAATTATATCTTTTAAAGAGAAGATGACTTATACAGAAATTTATAGTGGTGGTATCCCAAAGCTCGTGTCTCGCATCTATCCCCGCCTCGATTTTAGTCAACCCATCAATCAAAACAAAAGTTACTTGCCTTTGGTACCTACAACATGGACATATATACTACGTGAGCTTTCGCTCAGTAAGTACAATTCATCTCATAAAATTTTTCATACAAATAATATTTTATAAAAGTTCAATTTTTGCGTCCTTGTGTAATGTTTCAACTTGTATTTTATGAAGTAATCTTTTATCACATATGTTATTGTAAAATCTCTTATCTTTCTTTTGGGATCTTGTGTACATACCAAGTGCGCACTTACCGACTGGAAATCAGGAGAGCGACCCTGCTGAAACGCCAACGGTCATAAATTTAACATATCTTCCTCGAGAATCCTTACCCAGTGGAGGTCGGTTTTATCTTCCCTTAGAAATTCTCACTGAGTGGAGGTTAGTACGATACCTTAATATTCTTATCTTTTACTTAGTCTCCTCTTTAACATAAATGGTTGTATCATATTTCAAACCAAAACTTATATTTCATATTCTTGATACTCCCTTAAATTGAAGTATATTTATCGAGTTATGAAAAATATTATAAAATAAATTTACCTCATCTTATTATCATAGGAGACGTGTATTTTCATAAGCACATATACAAGCTAAACAAATATCACTTGCATAGGCAATATATCATATTTAATCATATCAAATACTTTTACTTCAAAAAGAATATTCTTTTAAAATTATCTATGTTGTAGGTGAGATTGTACTTGCCTTAAGTCCTTAAAAAATGTTCTTCATACTTGCAGTGAAATACCACACACTTAACCTTGTTGCAACCACGTGCCTCTTCTTTATCTTTTTTATTTATTATTCATGCATCAACATTCATTTTATATGTCAACATATATTATCATTAGTCATATGAAACCAATTTTATGTATTTGAAAACATTCACAATATAAGTCCTAAAATAATGTTTCACATTAAAATTGTAGAATTTTGATGCGTAATACGTAGTTAAGGAATTTCATATTCTAGTCCATAATTCTATTCATTCTAAAAATTTACATGAATCCGTATGAAATAAACCAAAATCTAAAGATAATGGTTTAGAATTTATAAACAATATTTATCACTATTTGTTTTTCCAATTTAGAATTTGTAATAAAATTGTTAAAAATGCGATTAAACGAGATTGATTGAATTGTTGGGAGTGTTTTATAAATCAAACAAATTCAAAATTTTAAAAGCACATCATTAACATTTTATAACTTTTGTATAATATTTGAAAATTTTAAAATAGATAATTTCATAGCACTTTAATCACTTGTAATTATACCTTAGAATTTATTTCAGATTTTGAAATCTTGAAGCATTGTATATTCTGAAAATTATAATTAATTTTATAGACATCAAAAAATTATGAAAACTTCCAGAAATGATCTTAAATATATAGGAACATATAATTAAAATTTTAACCCAAAATAAAAACGTTTGCCCTTTGAAATCATAGAATCAATTATGTAAAATCCGTTTTATAGCTTTTCTTAGTTAACGACTAACTTGTATTAAATGATTTTTATAAAATTATAGGAGTAGGGTGTAAAAGTGAAACTTTCTAGAAATTAACTACACATATAGAAATAATTTTCACAAAAATTTCAGACCTTAATAAGGTCTCTAACTCTATATATATCATAGATTGAATTTAAACCTAAGTGCAATAAAATATACAAATCTTGAAAGTCTAAGAGTTCTAAGAATTACTTTTTTTTTTTCTTGAAACTTGAAGAACTCTAAGAGGAAATTCTTGAAATCACAATGGATGAAATAAAAACTTTGAGAGAAAAATGGAGGAAAAGAAATGAAGGAACTTGATTATGTTTACAAAAGAGTGCCATATTTATAGGCTATTTATGTACATAAAATATAATTAAAAATTAATTCAAAAAGAAATATTAATAATAATCACCACTTACCTATTTTTTTTATTTTTTATTTTTTTTATCTTTCATCATGCAATTAAATTAATTTTATTAACCTAACTATACTTCATCCACTTAAAAAATAATGTATTATCTTATCATATCTACATTTAATATCCATAAAATCTATATAATGGATATACCATTCAAATAACTAATGCATTATTATATAACTTATCTAATTTTTGTTTTGTTTTCTAATGTAATTAATAAGAATACTATCGGGCTAAAGGATTAAAACCTAATGATAATTACAAATAAGAATACTAACAATTTCAAGTTTGGACTTTCCTATTATCTATTTGACCAAGATAAATGATTATTGAACTCAAATAATTTAGGGTCCAATAGTAAACATGATTAACTAGGCCTATTTTATATTAACAAAAATAGTCATATATATTGTAAAATAATTTATACTTGCAATTAGGCACATTGTTCAACTTGGCTTTTTTATGTGTATCTCACTGCAACATATTCACAAAATTCATTAGTGTATAACTACTCAATTTCTATGATCAAAGAAATGAAATATACATAATAAATTTTAGACAAGAAAATTAACATGGTAAATTCATTCTTCAAAAGAATACACTAATATTAAAATAATCATGACAAATAATTATTAAATTTTTTTTTCAAGTCTAGGATTTTCTTGGGTTTTCACATGCAACCAAGTCGAAATGGATAAAGAGAATATCGAAAAACAGAAAGTCAAAAAGAAAAAATAAGGAAAAAATGCAGATGACAGAACACAAAAAAAAGCCATCAGAAAGGTGGAAAAAACCAAAAATTTTACATAAAGTATAAATAAAAAAATCCATAACCTAAAAGACCATGAATCATATTAAAAATACAAGGAAGAGATTTGAAGTAAAAGAAATAAGGGACAAAGAAGAACGAAGAGTAGGGAGAGAAAGAGAAAGATCGAGAAAATAGAATTAGAAAAGACGATAATGACAGAATACCTAGCAGAATAAACAAGGAACAAGAGCCAGCAAAATTCCCAAAAAACCCTACCTAAACCCGTCGGCCATAACATGCACCCAAGGGCATTTTTGACAAATCAATAATCTAAAAATGATCAAAACACCCTCGTCCCTAAAACAACCCCTAGGTCACACTGAAAAGACAAAAATGTAAAATCACAATATCATAAAAAACAAAAAAAGAGCAAATTGTCCAAAAAGCTTCTAAGTACAGTAAATCTGGAAAAACTTTAGTATATATAATACTATTGAATTTTTAGGTATAATTTTTATTAATAAAATTTACATCATAAAATGCTCATTGTATACATTTCTCCAAATGAGTATTCTTGAAATAAAAATCAAGAACATGTATTTACAAAATATGTTTAAGAAATGGGTATTTATCTATTTTTCCTAGACATGATTCTAGATTTGGCACATTTTTTGGGGGAAATTAAAATCAATTGTAGCAATTTTGACTAAAATGACTTTTTTAAGAGTAATTTAAAAAATGAATTTTCTAGTGGTGTTTTACTATTTTGTGACCTTGTGTGACAGAGAGTCACATAATTTGTGACTATTTATTAGTCTAAGAAAAGTCATAATTTATAGTAACAAATTGTGTGACCTCTTGTCATACAATTTGTGACATTACTAGAAATATCAGTTTGAAAAAGACTAATTTAAAAGTCATGATATTCCAAATTAATACCACCCATGTCGATTTTCTCATTTTATTTGTTTTTTTTTTTTTTCCAATTTTCACTTTTAAACTTAACGGGCTTAATAACAAAGGAAATTGATATAGCGTAGTAGTAATTTAGACTAAAATGACTTTTTAAGAGTGTTTTGACAAATGACTTTTTTAGTAATATTATAATGTTGTGTGACAGAAGTTCACACAATTTGTGATAATTGATTAGTTCTAAAATAGTCATAATTTTATGGTCACAAATTGTGTGACCGGCATCACATACTTTGATACTAGTAGAAATATCATTTTTCAAAATACTCCTAAAACAATCATTTGAATCCAAATTACTACTAGTCAAGTCCATTTCCCTAATAACAATAACCACTCCACACCATATTTAATTAGTCATTAGGCCCGTTATGCGCCCCACTCCCTTTTTTTTTTTGGACATAATCCCAAAAATACACTTTCTATGTTAGCTAAATACTATGATTAACCCTTTATTCTCATAAAACCTAAAAATATCCCATCTATTTTCTAAAGTAGGGAAAAAAAAGTAACCCTGCTCCTCTTTTTGGTCAAATTTTTGATTTATTTTTATATTAAAGGATAATGATACCCTTATATTGATATCCAAACAATTCATATTTTTTCTTTTTTAGTACATAAAATATCTTAAAAATTATTTTCAAAAATAGAATTATTAACATTTTTCTACAATCTAAAAAAGTGATTTTCTTTTTTTTTTTTGGTTAAAAAAAAGATATGGGAGTGTTTGTAATATGTTTTAGAAATATATATAAGGGTATTTTAGATATTTTGCATTCCAAGTTTGACCAAAAAGATAGATAAGGGATACCTTTTTCCTATTTTGAAAGATAAAGAAGATACTTTTGGGTTTTATGATAATAGAGAGTTAACCATGATCTTTAGTTAAAACAAAGTGGATTACCTCCCCTTTTTTTTAAAGAAATTTATACTTAGTGCTCATTTTTTTTCTCTTATATTTCACATATACTAATTTTTTTTTATTCTGAACATATATGCTTTTCAAGTATATATTTTATGTGTAAAATATGTTGTATATATTTACAACGTAGAATTTTGTTTATGATTTATGTTGTTTAGAATGCACAACTATAAGTTCACACACTCTCATGCAAGTGCACACGGTTACAAATAATATAGATTTAGGAGTTAAAGTATTGAACATGCGAGAATTGATTACTAAGTCTAAGTTAAGTATTAAAATTGGTTAATTTTGACTTTATCCAAACAACCAAAATATAGATTTTAAAGAAATAAAATAAAGAAAACTACACTATCATGTAAAATAAATGAAAGCGAGTAATAAAAAAATGTCTAGATTTACTAATTCCCTAACTATTATCTTGTCATACTATTTTCCAATTGCTCGCTTAAATTAATTAATCTATTAGAGTTGTTAACCGAGAATTCAAATGTATTCACAAACTACTTTTCAAGATATAAGTGAAAATACCTAGACAAAGTAATATATTACTCCTAATTTAAATTGACTAAATTCATTAAGTTTAGTTATTCTCACACAAAGGTTGCATAAGTCACATAGGTATATTCCTATCTTATACAAACTCACCCCATATTAGGTAATCTTATGTTCTTATACCTATGTTCAAACCTAAATTCTCCTTCCCAAGTTCACAAAGGTTTCACTCAACAATCTATTTAGTGACCAATTAAATAGAAGCAATAAGTATAAATAATTCAACAATAGATTTGATTAATGAAAGAGGAGAGAAATAAATAAAAAAATATTCAAAGATAGTTTGCATAGTAAAACTAGACAAAAAAAATATTTAGTTCATAATATTAGTTTAAAAAAATAAAATTTTAATATAATGAATTCAATAAATACAAAATATCAAAGAGAAAAAAGTTTTGGAATTCTCCCTCTTTGAAAAGCTCAAAGGTGTTCATAGAGATTGTTAATCTCCTCATTCAAACTTGGTTATTGCTTTCTTGAATCCTCTCTCAAAGATTTATTCTCAATAATATCACTCTCTAAATATAGAAAATACACAGAAAAACTCATAAGAAAATGAAGAAAAAATAGTATGCACAAAGAATGGTATTGATATTGTGGAAAAAATCAAGAAATAGAGGATATCTTCTTCTTCTTTCTTTTCTTTTTCTCCTTCTATAGCTGTCTCTCTCTCTTTTTCTTTATCCCAACATGCCTCTTACAACTCCAAAGATAGGGTTTTAAAGAGGTGACTTTTGCAAACTTAAGGCAGGCTGAATCTGGACCCTTAGATCTTAAAAAAGTTGATCTTGACCATCTATTATTGACCTAGGACGTAAATGGTGGTGCCGCGGTGCCATTTTTAGTATTGGGACGCCAAAACTTTCCGAGAGTTAGTGTTACAATGCCACTTCTCTACTAGTTTAGTGTCGCGGCTTCCTAGGTACATCATTTATTCGTTTGGGCTCCGATTTACCTCATTTTCATTGCGATACGACTGTATCGGATTTAACTTGATCTCAATTGTTTAAAAAACCTATTTGTGAGGTACAAATTCACCTTAATTTACATAAAATATCCTTATTTTATTTTCCTATATTCACAAATATATAAAACATCAAAACAATAAGAAAACACTTGAAATAACTTAATATAAACAAGAACACAGTAAAACTTAAGACAAATTAATAATAAATAACTCCAATTTTATGGAGTAAACAATTTACATTTTGAAATGAATGTTGATTTTTTTTTTAAGGAGAATGTTGATTTTTAAGTATAATTTTGTATTCATAAAATATATACAACACTTAAATCTATTTTTAGCCCCGAATTTGAGACCAAATCTCATTTAACCCAATTTTCGAAATAGTCCACTTAAGGCATCTGATCTATAAATGCTTCCTACTTTGGCCATCTCCGTAGAGAGACGTTAAATTTTGATGAAATGTATCACATATTCACATGTTGAGTAAAATGTTATTGTTTTCTCCTTTTCTTCATCCTTGTTTAACAGGCGGTTGGAAATGAATAGGGTTTTAACTCCAAAGTCCATGATCTAATGGTTCATGAAATAGTGAAGGTATTTATTGCCCTCTAATAAAACTAACACAAAATATACTTCGTCAGATTTTGACATTTTACTAACGGTAAATGGCAATATAGAAAACTTTGATAGATTAAGTGCCTTAAATGGGTCCTTTCAAAAAGTATGAGCCAAAATAAAGTCTAAAATTTGGTGCCAAAAAATGAGTTTTACCCTTTACCATTTTTAATAAAGATAATAAATATTGCTTAATTAGAACTCAAATTCGAGACACATGCTCCTCTTAATAAAACTCTACAATAAATACATCTAAATACTAGAAGGGCAAAAATATCTTGATGATTTCTCAAACATATTGGGGGTATTTTGATCCAAAAAGCATAATTTTCAAATAAACCTTGAGAGAGGCATATTTTTCAAAGTTTAGGTTATAATTACCCATATTAATAGAGTTCATCTTGTAGGAGAAAATGAAAGATGTTGGCCACCTCTTTTATTTTGCTGTCATAACTACCGCTACTTTCCTTTGAAAAGTCAATATTGCGTCTCCTTTATCTTGAGAAAACAATTATTATCTTTGTAGGCCTTCAAATTAGTTCTGTAACCATTATAAAAATAGTAATTAGATAAGAAAAAAATAATGCCGATAAATTAATAACCTCGATTAAATAATAAAATTTTCCGGTCCTAACTCAAATCAATGTACTAAATTAACATTTTCGCTAAATGCATAAGATAATAACTTTTTTGTAATTCCTTTAGAACTCATCGAATATATAAATTAATAATTAATTAAATACATAAAAAAATAATATATAAACATTCACAATATTAATGAGATTTTTCTAGATAATTTCTATTTTCTTTATTCAGTTTTTTCAAAATGTATCCAAAGTTGTTTACTTATTATTTGTACTTAAATTCAACTCAATATCATCTCTAGCTTTTACAATGCATACAACATATTCGGTATAAGATTTGGAATCTATTTATAATGATTTGGATTCTAGAAGTAAAAATAATAATTATTTATAGATGTTATGCTCAATATACATAAAACATCTTGAAATAATACATATTATAAAGTATATTGAATTTTAAATCTACATTTAATTTTATCTTATATATATCTACTTCTAAACTTTTTGATGCATACTAAAAATTAAATTTTTGAATTTTATTAATATACAAACAATATATATTAATGTTTATGTATATGCATGTTAATTTTTAGATTTCTTTGCATGCACAAATTAACTTTAATTTATCTAAGTTTTGTTATTATGAGTTATACATGTATCTTAGGCGAAAAAATACAAATATTAAAATTATACTAATCTTTTAAATTAATAAATTATTTATTTATCGATAAATTAATAATTATTTATTAATAAATAAATAACCTCTATGAAATTATAATTTTCCCTAGTCCTAACAATATTAATTTATGAGATATTATCATTTTTATACCTTGTATTTTGACTATTTGTTCAAATTATATGTTGTATTTTGATTATTATCAACATTGACCCTTAGATTTGAAATTTACTATAAATTTATACCCTAACACTGATTTAGAATAGTTAACTCACTAAGATCCCATTTAAAAAATTAAAAATAGACTACATGAAATTTGATCCGAGCATAAGTTTATTAAATTATCCTAGTACATTAACTACTTTAAGTTTGTGTTGTAATCTCCTAGGAATCCCTAGACTTGCAACATTAGTAGAATTATTATTAATAGACTTAGTGTCGAATTTTAATAAATTTATTTTTACAAATCCTTGAAATTATATGTATAGTATTATTTTAATGTTAAATTTTATTATGTGAAAAAATTATAGTTACTATTTGTTTTAATTTATAAATTCTAAATTAGTTTTCCTTAATAATAAATTAATTCTACAAAGATTACATTATATACATCAATATAACTTAATTAAAAATGTGACATGTTTATGTCACATTAAAAGTTGTTACATTTTATAACCTAAAGTTAATGATTGCACCAAAATAGTATCATACCATAATTTTAATGCTAGAATTTAAGTATATAAAGAATTAAGTACTCAAATCAATTTAAGGGTAGAAAATAAATTATAGAAAAAGATGAAGACTAGTGAAATTTTATCTTAGGGAGGTAAAAACTATAAATTAGTGGAATAGAATAGGAAATAGATAAAGTTAGCGGATAATTCTAAAAAAGGTAGGAAAAGAAAAATGATAATGGAAATGTTCTTTAGAAATTAATGGCCATAATTCAAAGTGGAAGACATAGACAAAACTAATTAGTAGCTTTTATTCCAAAATAATTCAAAGATATGAAAAAGAATAATATAGTGGAGACTTTCTTTAGAAGCTAGTGATATTGGATTCCAAATAATTGAAAAAAAAAAGAAGATTAGAGATAAAAGTAGTAGATGAGTAAAAAATAAAGTAAAAGATAAGATAATGGAGTCGGAAAAGAAGATATATTGACAAAATTAGTAATAATAGTGCTTGGATTATTAGATAGAATGTGAAAGTGTATATTATTGGATACCTCGTATGGATGACCTATAAATAGATCTTTCACTTGGCAATTGGAAATCCATACTTAATCTTTCAATTACTTAGGAAAAACTATCTTCATTTTTCCAATTATTCTTTCTCAAAAAAAAAAAACTCTTTCTATCTCACTTTCTTCCAAACCCACAAGAGCTATAATATTTTATCCATATTCCTTGCTTTCCTATAAAAGTTCTAGAAAATTAAGAATTGTAATCAAGAGAAGAGAGCACCCAGTTTTGTGGTAGAGATGTAAAGAAAAAGAAGATTCAAGCTTAGAAGGTACATATTCCCTCACCTTACTTGTTATGTGTTTAAATAGATTCTATAAAATAATAAATGGGTAATAACATATTTGATCTACTTTAGATGTTATATAATTTATATTATATTTAGGCTTATTTTATTAATTTCTTAAGCCTCTAAATATGACTACTTCATAATAATAAAGATTGAATAATAATAATAATAGTAAAATCAAAATGACCAAACACAATAGTGGAAGATTTTTAAATATAAGACTCTAAATTAAAATATGTATGAAAATAAATCAAGCTTAATGATTTAGACTTAGATCCTTAAGAATAGATTTTTACTTATTAAAAATACTTTCCAAAAATTAAAGAAGTTTTCTCAAAAGTAGAAGGGACTAAAATACCAAAACTTTGAGTATTTGGGTCAAAAGTGTAACTTTGACAAAATATGAGTCGAATATATGAGAAAGTTATTTTAGGTAGTTTTAAGACTATATTGAAGTGTAAAAATAAATAAAGGAAGAGTTTTTAACAAAAAGATAAGCTATAACTCAATATTTATCATTGGAGAGTATAAATGTTAGAAATCTTAAGATTATGGGCAAAATTATAAATTATAAAACTTGAAATTTGGGTTAGAAATTTGGTACAAAAATAAAAAGAAAACTTTATTTTAGATCTCTAATTGGGATAAGAAAAGATTTACTTAAGTTTAAGACATGAAATCAATTATAAGAAATAAATGATGTTTGCCTCTAATTGTATTTAGCCTAAGTTTAGTTATAGACCTAAAAAACGTTATCAATGCCTAATAATATTTAGCCTAAATATGATTTTAGATTTTAAATCTATGTAGTCATTAGTATGTTTGACTCACTTATCATATTATGACACTTAATTACGAAGAAAGTAATTAATCAAGAATAATTCAAAATAATTGATGAAAAGAAATATAACTAAGAAAACTTAATTGATTTAGGATGATATTAATCAAATCAATAACCAAATTATTGATAGATTAAAAATATCATCATGATAAAAGTTGAGAATTAAATCTCATCCATATAAATTGAAAGTATAAATTAATCGATGGATATAACATGACATTGTTTTTAAAATGTGAAATTTTATATTTGATCAAGATTGAATCTTAGCTGTCTTAAGCCTGCTAAATAATTAGAAGTTAAAAAAAAGGGTATAAGTTCACTTTAACTTACTCTAACAAATAGAGTATACATTCGTTATGGCAAAACTTAAACTTAGACGTACGTAATTAACAAGTGAAATTAGGACAATCATATTACGAGGTAACTACAATCTCACCTATGGCATGGATGATTTGAAAATGTTTCATATTTGTAGTGTGATATATTTGAAATTTTTTCATGTTTTAACTTGCTTTTATTTTATTATTGTATGACCTATGTATAATGTACGCTTATAAAAATACATTTCCTATGCTATAAAAATGATGTATGCTTACTTTACAACGTTATCATGTAAAAATACTTTAGCATATTTTAGCAAAGAAAATACTATAATAATATAATATAAGTTTGGATCTGTTGTTGAAATATATCTACTCATGTTAAGAGAATGCTAAATAAGATAAAGAATTTAAAGTTGTCATATTAACCTCCACTAGGTGAGGATATCCGAAGGAAAATAAGATTGACCTCCCATAAACTAGGATTACAGAGTAAAAGTATATTAAGATATGACTGTGGGTGTTTTCAGTTGGATCATTCTCCTGTTTCCCCATTCAGCAGTGCACACTCAATATGTACACCAAGGTCCATAAAAAAGATAAAAGACTTTATAATAAAGAATGAGATAAAATCATGATATAATATCTTATAATAAAGCATAGAGTAATGATTTTATAAAATAGCATTATTAGACTTTCATAAAAGATTGTTTGTTTATAAGTACAATATTTTGTGAGAATTACATTATACTTGTTGAGCGAAAGCTCACATTTTATGACTATCCATGTTATAGGTACCACAAGAAAGAAACCTTTGATTTAATTAAAGGGCTAGCTGAAATCGAGGCGGAGATGAATACACATGTAATAGAATACCGCCGTTAAAATTACTTCTGTATATGTTCGTATTATAAGACAAAAGATTTCAATTATGTAAGCTTGATGTTGTTGAAAATATACTTACAACTTGGCATTTTATTTCACAATGCATGTTTCTCTTTTATTAAATTGAACTTAAAATGTATTTCGATTAAATAGAGTTTAAACAAATGTTTTTCAAAAGATCTAAAAGAGAAAATGTTTTGATTTAAATAAATATAAAACACAAGGAGTTCTGTTAAAAAGATCTAAACTGTTTAATGAAAATTTAGTACTTAAGTAATCCGTATGTGACCTTCCTACTCACCTGAGAGCCTTTTATAGTTGTGCATTATTTAAATCACCATAATAAAAAATTTATAAACAAATTTAAATAAAAATTACTTAACCATCGAGAAGTATTTTACTTATTTTCAAAATTATCAAATTAAGCAAATGGTTAGTTATGAATATAAATATCTTAAAAGGAAATAAAAGTATTAAAAAAAATTATCATAAATTTTTAGCGTCTAAACTTCTCTTTTTAAGAATGTAAGTAGTTAACAGTCCAAAAAATCGGGTCGTTACATATATCAAAGTATAAATTTGTAATAAATTTTAAATCTACGAATGAATGTTAATAATAACCAAAATACAATGTATAAATTAAATAAAATGTCAAAATATAATGTATAAAAATGATACTAATTAGATTCTTTCTGAAAGTTTCCCTACATTACCTTTTGGGAAATGGATTGACCTAAAGATTTTTAGGTCTAAAAGACATTTTCCTAGATTGAAATAAACCAATCTATGAGTTTTATCAATCATCATTATTATTAAGGCGAAATAGCATTTTTAAGGAATATGGTCGTAAAGAGTGACTACCGGCCACAAATGTTTTGACAGTCTTGAAAAATCAACTTAGAAAGTCGTCCAAAATTATCATTCCAGCTCAAAATTATTTAGTGGTTGATTTAAAGGGTGAGTCGATTGTCGTCCTTTCTACTCTTCCCACGCCACATTTAAAAAATTCTTTTTATTACTGAAAAGACATTGAATGAAATTACATTTTTGTACTTAAATTGTTACTCATCTCTCTTGCCCTAGAAAAATAAGTAAATAAACTCTTCTTACCTTTTTTTTTTAATCACAATTCATCTCTCTTATTTTGAGGGGGGGAAAAAAAATCTTCTTACCCGTTTTTTGATCATAATTCATATTGAACCCTAATTCAACCTAATTATTTATTTTTTACTATTATCATATGTTGATGGAGGTTTTATCAACAATAAATTTAGAAAAAATTAAGAGATGTGGCTTGTACGAATTGAGTTAATAATCAAAGCAAATAAAGAGA
>JXTB01000037.1:1559889-1576878 GCA_002914805.1 Parasponia andersonii
TTCAAATATTATACATAAGTTATAAAATGTTAATGATGTGTTTTTAAAATTTTGAGTTTGTTTGATTTATAAAACACTCCTGAAAATTCAATCATTTTTGTTTAGTCGCATTTTTAACAATTTTATTACAAATTATGAATTGGAAAAATAAATAGTGATAAATATTGTTTATAAATTCTAAACCATATTCTTTAGATTTTAGTTTATTTCATATGGATTCATGTAAATTTTTAGAATGAATACAATTATAGATTAGAATATGAAATTCATTAACTATGCATTACGTACCAAAATTGTACAATTTTAATGTGAAACATTATTTTAGGATTTATGTTGTGAATATTTTCAAATACGTAAAATTGGTTTCATATGACCAATGATAGCATATGTTGACATATAAAATGAATGTTGATGCATAAATAATAAATAAAATGGATAAAGAAGAGGCACGTGGTTGCAACAAGGTTAAGTGTGTGGCATTTCACTGCACGTACGAAAAACATTTTCTAAGGACTTAAGGTAAGTACAATCTCACCTACAACATGGATAGTTTTAAAAGAATGTTCTATTTGAAATAAAAGTATTTGATATGATTAAGTGTGATATTTTGCCTATGCAAGAGATGTTTGTTTGGCTTGTATATATGCCTAAGAAAATACATGCCTCTTATGTTAATAAGATGAGGAAAATTTACTTTACAATATTATTCATAACTTAATAAATATACTTAAATTTAAGAGAGTATCAAGAATATGAAATATAAGTTTTGGTTTGAAATATGATACAACCATTTATGTTAAAGAGGAGACTAAGTAAAAGATAAGAATATAAAAGTGTTGTATCAACCTCCACAAAGTGAGGATTTTTAAGGGAAGATAAGACCAACCTCCACTAGGTAAGGATTACAGAGGAAAATATATTAAATTTATGACCGTTGGTGTTTCAATAAGGTCGCTCCCCTGATTCCCAGTCGATAAGTGCGCACTTGGTACGTACACAAAGGCCCATAAGAAAGATAAAAGATTTTACGATAATATATGTGATAAAAGATTATCTCATAAAATACAAGTTGAAAGATTACACAAGGATGCAAAAATTGAACTTTCAGAAAATATTATCTGTATGAAATATTTTATGAGATGAATTGTACTTACTGAGCGAAAGCTCACATAATGTAAATATCCAAGTTGTAGGTACCAAAGGCAAGCAACTTTTGTTTTGAATGATGGGTTGACTAAAATCAAGGATGTGAGGCACGAGTTTTGGGATGCCACCACTATAAATTTCTATATAAGTTGTCTTCTCTTTAAACGAGACAATTTACTTAAATATGTAAGATTAAGTCATATATTTCTTCAAGTTAATAACGAGATGAAATGATTAAATATGAAATCTAAATTTTAAGTTTAATTATGTCTCTAAAATTAATTAATCATTTTACTATATATAATATGACTAATTTTATCTAAATATCCTTTATAGAATACTATATATATATTATCTTGAAGTATATTTTCAATAATTAAAGATTTTTAAATAATTATGTTGTTTTATTATCTAATATATTGATTTAAACAAATGTAAGACTAAATGAGCTTTGTCAAAAAGACTTAAACTATCTAAGAAGAGCTTAAGATTTAAGAGGTCCACTTGTGACTCTCCTCCTCACCTGAAAGCCTTTTTAGTTGCGCATTATTTAAATCTCATAAAAAAATAATAATATTTCCTTCAATAGTTTCTATAAATTTCTTAATATGACGTTTAGAATAATTGGTTAACTATCTTAAGATAATTATATAAATAAAAAAAATTGTCATGAATTTTCATAGTCCAAGTTTGTGACTTTTAAAAGAATAAATTAAGTTAAGAATATACGTAGATATCGGTCTTAAAAGTCGGATCATTACACTAACTTTTGTACTAATATTTTAATACCAACATATGTGGCATGTGATTTATCACCACTCAATTAATGATAATATTTATTCTATTGTAGTAAGTATTAATACACCAATTAGATGGTGAGATAATACCAATACATATGACATGTGATTTATCACTACTCAATTAGTGATAATATTTATTCTATTGTAGTAAGTATTAACACACCAATTAGATGGTGACAACTTACATACCACATGTATTAGTACAAAAATTTGGAATAAAAATTAGGACATGTAATGCTATCGTATGAGCATATGTCTTTGCATGACTTTGTATGTCAAGATATTAATTTTGTTCAGCTTTTTATGTTAATTGCTATTGTAAATTAAATAAAATATACTTGAACGTAGTGAGCATAATTATTGTTTTAAAAAGAAGAAAGAAAGTGACGTGGAATTGTTTTTTTTTTTTTTTTTCAGGAGTAATGGAATTGATCTTGTGCATACTCTGATGGGAAAAATAAGACGTGGAATTGAATTTTTTTTTTTTTTCAGGAGTAATGGAATTGATCTTGTACATACTCTGATGGGAAAAATAATTTTCATACACGCTAATATAGTTTACAAAATGAAGGAAAGGAAAAAAAACCAATTTAAGTGTATATACAAATGAACCAAACAAAAATATCATATTTAAATCAGAAACATTTATTTGAGATGCTATTGCTCTTTTTATTTTGTTTATTTAATAGATAAAACCAAATAAATATAAATATAATAATTTTTAAAAAGGGAAGTTCTAAATTCATCAATAATTGGACGAAGTAAATTCATAATTTTAGTTACAATTTTATCCTTAATCAATATTAGCAAAAAAGACAATCTAAGAATTGAATATACCTATTATATATAGAGTTACAATTTTATCCTTAATCAGTATTAGCAAAAAAGACAATCTAAGATCCTTAATCAGTATTAGCAAAAAAGACAATCTAAGAATTGAATATACCTATTATATATAGTTAGGAGTTTTTTAATCCGCAAGTTTGTTGCGGATTATATACGGAGTATAATAAGTAAGTAATAAAATAACTATTGTATTATTTATAATAGTTAATAATATTTACAATATAATGATATTTGTCTAAGATATAAAAAGATGTTGTACAGAATATTACAAAATATTTTTATATTGAAATAGATTGATAATTAAGTTCACAATTTTTGCTTTCCTTTCTTTTGTTGCTCCTCTTCACTACAATTAAAAAAACAAAATTAGAATAGAAAAAATGAATTAGATTAAATTGATTTTTAAGGAAAATAATGAATTTTTGTTGTTAAGGTATGAGGTATTTATTTTTTCATATAATTAAATTAATTACCTGATTAATTTTCGCTTCCTTAATGCTTATATTGTTTCTGATCTAAAATGCACAAAAAATCATTTTTTTTAAATGATGGAAAATATATTATATATTTTCTAAGATTAAAAATAAATTGATAGTAGTATTTTACTTTTCTGTATTTTTTTTTGGATCAAATGTTTTTGGATGAAACGGTATGACTGGTATTACTTCTGTTTTTACAATGGTTAATGGTTCTGGAAGTAACAATGTAGTAGATTCATCGTCATGAAATATTTTTGACACGATTGTGTTAATTAAAGCTCTTCTAGTTTAGAATAAATTTGAAATATTTTTATTTGTCTGTATAGTTGTTCGATTATTGGTAATAATATTGTTGGATCAGTGCAACATTTTTGTATTGTCAATACCAAGCATGGTTTTTTTATTAGAACTTTAGTTGCTTTCCCGAATATTATAATGATAGTGAATCCTATTTTATCTTGAATTCTTGTATTAGATTTATACATATTGAAACAATAATATAGCAGAAGAATTTAGTATAAAAAATAAGCAAAAATATTTTAATTAATGTTTAGTATTATAAACTATCATTTTTTTTAAAAGCGAGCTAACTAAAGAAATGTTAATATAAATTATTTGATTATATTTTGTACCATGGAGTTTGGATTGATGTCAAAGGATCGTATGTGTCACACTACCACTCACTTTTTGCTTCGCGAACTTGTCTTGAACACTTGTAGCATGAATTGTGATACCAACCTTGATGTGTTTCAAATTTAAATTTCATTACCTTCACTGTGAATTTGATTCCCTAAAAATAAAAAATTTGATATTAGTTTAAGTTAAAATCTAGAATGATATTTTTATTAATACTACTATATTTAGTTTAACATGTTGACTTAGTTGAAAGATTACACAAGGATGCAAAAATTGAACTTTTATAAAATATTATTTGTATGAAATATTTTATGAGTCGAATTGTACTTACTGAGCGAAAGCTCACGTAGTGTAAATGTTCATGTTATAGGTACCAAAGGCAAGCAACTTTTGTTTTGAATGATGGGTTGACTAAAATCGAGGTGGGTATGGATGCGAGACACGGGTTTTGGGATACCACCACTATAAATTTCTGTATAAGTTGTCTTCTCTTTAAACGATATAGCTTATTAAGTCATGTATTTCTTTAAGTTAATAACGAGATGAAATTTTTAAGTATGAAATCTAAATTTTAAGTTTAATTATTCTTCTAAAATTAAGTAATCATTTTGCTCTATACAATATGACTAATTTTATCTAAATATCCCTTTATAGAATACCATATATATATATATATATTATCTTGAAGTATATTTTCAATAATTATGGATGCTATTGGTAGACCATAGATGAATGCAAAATATTTTAGATGGCTTCAAGATAAATTTTAAGATCTTAGTATTTGAAGGGTAAATGCTGATGTGAATAAAGTTCTAGGGCTTCTATCTAGGGCTTCTAGGATGATCGGAATAATGAGAATGTAATCTATGAGTTAGTTAGAGAGAGAGAGAATCTGAGTAGACTATTTCCATTTGATTTATCTTCAGGTGTTGTTTTAAATACTAATTATAGGAGTCTTTTCAGGCCCATTGAAGATAATTGTCTTGTTTTGAAATTTGTAATAATTGGAGGTAGTTGTCATACTCCAAAATTAGTGAATTGATGGCACTTAGAGACGATTTATCATATTCTAGAATTGTTAGTGTGTGACCCCTTATTTTAAATTACCCTCGCGGGCTAGTCAGAGATCCTGATTTTGTTAAGGGTTTCTTGATGATTTGTGTGGCCCCTTATTTTGATTATGGTTCGATTGGGTCTTAGACGAAGTCCTTGGCTGGTTAGTCAATTGGATTTTGGTTATTAGAGATAATATTAGGGATTGGGTCTCGTGAGCCCATTATTTTGGCGTAATTGCAGTATCGATAAACTTCTTTGTTTGACGTAAAGATCCATCTCATTTGGACTTTCAATTATTGGGCCATTTTTTAACTATTATAGGCACTGTCGAAGGATAAAAAAGGGTCAGCAATCTTCGGCACATTCCATACTCCAAGTGATGAAATTAACTCGTGAAGCGAACCAAGACCAGCATTTGGAGGGATTATGGGGCAAAAAGAGTTAGGTCTAGGTAGCCAAGGATGCATTATCTCTTTCTCATTGCCAACACACCATCTTATCCTTTTTTGAATAAGCTCACATCCCCAGAGAACACTTTTCCGTAAATAAGAAGATCCAACTTTGTCAAAAGTTTCATTACGGAAATATTTACCTTTCAGAATACAGCCGTGAGCAGCCGTAAGCGAGGAGCATCTCTAATAAGACACCACGCTTATTTAGCAACCAGAGCTTGATTAAACATTCCTAAATCCGGAAAACCAAGGCCACCCAAAACTTTAGGAAGAAAACTCTATCCCTACGGACCGAAGCTACTTTCCGGTTACCATTATTCAAACGCCACCAAAACCGAAGCATAATAGATTTCAAATCATTGCAAAGGGTATTCGGCACTCTAAATATACTCATTACGTAACTTAGTACAGTCTGTAAAACAACTTTAATAAGTACCTGTCATCCCAAACTGAAAAAGGACCACGTTTCCACCCATGGACTTTCCTCCAAACCCGATCTTTAATTGCAAAAAAAGTGTCAATCTTACTCATGCACACAATAGTAGGTAAACCGAGATAAATGTCATTTGGATTCGCATTATCTAAACCCAGAATATCTTGAATCTCCTTCCGAAAGTTAAATTGTACATTTGGAGTACAGGTAATGGCATTATTTTCTAAATTAACCTTCTGACACGAAGTAGACTCATAGAGACTCAGAATGTTACGAATATGACAACAATCTTCTGAAGAAGCCCAGGAAAAAAAAATAATGGAATCATCAGCAAAAAACCATACTGAATTGCATACCTATAAGTTGATTATTCCTCTTCGTGGATCGAATAAGTGAAGAAAATGCTTCCCCACACAATAGAAATAGGCAGGGAGATAAAGAACAGCCTTTCCTAAGACCTCGGGAAGGAAAAATACGACCTACCATAATACCATTCACACAGAAAGAGAACCTGGAAACAGAGATGCAATCATAAACCAGAGTCACCTATTTCAATGGAAAACCCATACATTCCATAACTTTAGTCATAAAAGACTACTCCACCCCTTATCATACGCTTTGCTCATGTCTAACTTGAGTACCATGAATCCTTTGTTACCATTATTCTTCTTACTCATGGAATGGAGTAATTCAAAAGCAATAATAACATTGTCCGTAATCAATTTACCAAGAACAAAAATGCTTTGATTCAAAGAGATAAGATTTGATAATACCTATATCAAACGATTAGCAATGGCTTTTGTGACTAATTTGTAAACCACGTTGCAAAGATTGATAGGATGATAATCCGCAACACATTCAGAAGCCTTTCTTTTCGGAATGAGAACAATGTTGGTTTCATTAACAGCTGCAACTGAGTGGCCATGATTAAGAACACCTAGCACCGCATTGGTAACAGAGAGCTTGACACACCTCCTTACTAGAGAACAACTCATTGAGCAAAGAGATGTCCTCGGGAGAAAGGTGACTTTCAATACGAGCCGCGCAATTATTCAGCATGCTGCTAGAGGGCCAGGAGCCTTCCAAAAAAAAAAAAAAATCTCAATAAAATAATCCTCCAAAATAGACACCAAATCTACGTTCGATTTCTTCCGAACTCCATGTTTATTATCTCCAAGTCATTTTTGCTCTTCCACTGAGAAGATTTGGAATGGAAAATTTACGTATTTCTGTCTGTCACTCAAACAAAGCCACTCGAACCTCGATCTCTGCTACCAATACAGTCTCTCCCGATATAACAAACATTTCACATCCTTTTCCAGTCCTTTAATTTCAGACATACAATCAGCAGAGTGTGGAGTATCATAAAGAGACGCTAGTTGGCTTGACGCTATTTCTCCCAAACTTCTCTTTTACTCCAACGTCTAAAATCTCCATTATAGCCTTCAAGTTGCTAAAAAAAAAGTAAAACGAAAAGCATCAGCATATCATGGAATAAACCGTGAAGACCCCAGTTGTCTCGTACTCGTGCCACCTCTATAAAACGGCTCAAAGCGAGAAGGATGGACACCCGTAGGTAAACACCGATTATTACTACCACACAAAGAAAGAGAAATGGGCCTATGATCAGACTTAGAAAAATCCAGGTGAGTCACCTTGGCACTAGGAAATGATTCTTGCCATTGTTCATTGCACACAAAACGATCCAATCGTTCTCGAATATTAGCCACTCCATCCCTTTTATTATTCCAAGTGATAAGAGGGTCGTCAAAACCCAAATCCATCAATTAACAATCCCCTAATGCTCAGCGAAAATCCAAAATTACCGAACAATGAATACTCGAACCCCTAATTTTCTCAGAATTAGAAGCAATCTCATTGAAATCGCCACCACAAACCCAAGGTTTATCGCATATACCTTTAAGTCTGCGAATGCGAAGGAGGACCCCAGAAAAATATTGAAGCGAAGGCTAGGGATTAGCATAGAACCCCATAAATCACCACCCCAAACCATCACAATTCCGAACCAAAGAATCGATGTAGCCCCTTGAAAAAGAGCGGATGGAGACATCCCAATCATCACCCGAAATTATAATAAGCCCACCGCTACGGCCTTTACCATCTACGACAAAAACCCAATTGAAATTTGATATTGGCAATTTGTTTGGCCTCTTAATTTGGGTCATAAAAATTAATAAATCCAAGGCAAGCTATCATTTTTCCAAGAAAAAATTCTAATTAATCATGAAATGACACAAATGCAAATTTCTATTTTTTATTGAGAAATATAACTTGATTTGATTTGGTTCGAATTCTCAAAGGGCAAATCCATAAAGTAAACCAGCGTAATTGGAATATGGAAAATTCAAACTAAACCAGACCACTATTTTCTAAGTTTTGAACATTTTATGAATAATTTGTTTAGCGTTGGTTTCAAAGTGATCTACTAGTGTTGTTTATTTTGCTACAGTGCTGATTGTCGAGGTCACCACGAGTGACGAGATCTTGGATCACAAAGACTTTTTTTCATTCCACAAGAAAGATATTGTGGCTATTTAGCTCCCCATGCAAAATCCTTTGCTGATGTGGTTCTCGATAAGAAAACAATAGTTATACCCGTCTCTTCCATATCTTCTATTCCTCAACAAAAGGGTGCTTACGTTTCAGTCAAGATTAATCTTATTGCAGTGGAAGAACGATTGAATTTTTGTAAGTTTTCTCTTATTGGACGTGTCATTTTATCTAAAGGTGAAAAACCTTGGTCTTTGCTTGATTTGAAGGCAAGACTAGATTCAATTTGGAAAATTTCTTCTTGGCGCCTTATTTCTTTGGGCAAGGAGTACTTTCTAATTTTGCTTACTTCGGAGCAAGATAAGACTCGTGTTTGGAGTATGAGTTCTTTGAATATTAAGCCAGATATCTTAAGACTTCAGCCATAGGTTCCCGGTTTCATACCTAGTGAGCAAAAAACTACAAATGTTCAAGTTTGGTTCCGTTTTTATGAATTACCATGGGAATTTTGGCATCTACAAATCTTTTCTGAATTTGGCTAGGACTGTGGGGGTTCCTTTAAAGATTGACCAGGCTACTCTTAATGGGGATTTTGGTCATTTTGCTCGAGTTTTGATGGATATTGATCTCAAGAATCCTTTGCTTGACTCAATTCAAGTTGAGAGCGGAGATGAATGTCGTTTTATTTATCTCTCTTATGAGAGACTTCCCGATTTTTGTTTTACTTGTTCCTCTATTGGCCATGTTCCTTCCAATTATTATCGTAATAAACCAAAAGAGGACGAGGAAAAGATCACTAAGAAGAGTAAGGAATTAGCCCCGAAGCAACAAGTCTATGTTGCAACGCCTATTACCAATCAGGTAGTTTCTAAAGATGTTCAAAAATCTTCGGATGTGCCAGTAACAAAAATTTTCACTTCTCTTGCATCAGATTTGGGCAAGGATAATTCTCTTGTGCGTTTTGGAAATATGGAAGATGAAGTTGAAATAGTTAACAGCCTAGAAAAAAATAAAGCTCATTATGATAAGGAAGATGAATTGGCAGCCATTGATGAAAACGTAAATTCTAAAGAGGATGTAGCCTTAAACCATGATTCGGAGCACATTTTGAATATGGATAAAGTAGTTAACACTGAGGTTCATGAAGAGCATATTGAGGTCCCTACTGCCGAGATAGGTAGTTCTGATCCGAAGGGTTCCTCTTCTTTTGCGGAATCTAAGAGTGACCACAGTTTGGACACTAGTGATCTCTCTCCAACCAAGGTCTTCACATTAAAAGACGAGGGTTGGCAAGAAGTGCAGTCTAAGAAAAAGAAGAAAGCTTCTCAAGCTCAGTATTCTAAGCCTGTCACGAGGGCTTCAAAATCCATTTCTCAATGAAGGTCCTTTATTGGAATTGTTGGGATATCTCTAATATTGGTACCAAAAGATTCTTAGAGATTTGTGTATTCGTCACAGACCAGATATTCTTTGCTTAGCGGAGCCAATGTGTATGTTTAGCTCTATTCCTTCCCGCTTTTATAGTTCTCTTGGTTTTCATTTAGTGGCTGAAAATGATAAAGTACTTCCTTCTGTCTGGGTATTTGGCATTTGGCCGTCTCTAATTTTCAGGTTATTGCTTCTCATTCCTAACATGATACTTTATCTTTGATATTCAATAGTGTCTTATTTTTTACTAGTTTTGTCTACGCTAGTTGTGATTATATTGTTCGTCGTGACTTATGAGACTCCTTATCTTCCTTGTATATGACTGGTCCTTGGTTAGTTTTGGGCGATTTTAATTCCGTTATGGGTGCTCATGAGACAACGGGTATCATTAAACGAAGATCTTATGAAGACTTCAGAGCTGGTATGATCCTTTGCAATATGATTGACCTTGACTCCTAAAGATNGTTCTTACAGTAGTGGAATCAGGTTTTCAGTATTTGTTTGCCTCGTTTACACTTGAACCACCATCCTTTATTGTTATCTTCCAAGAAAGACGTTGCTACTGGCCCTAGACCTTTTCGTTTCCAAGGAATGTGGCTTTCTTATCCCACATTTAAGGATTTTGTTAGTAAGGATTGATCTTGTTCTTACTTTGGTTCCCCGATGTCTATTTTGGTTAATAAACTTAAGGATTTGAAGAATGAATTGAAATTATGGAATTGGAAAGTTTTCGGTGATCTCAAGCTCAATATTTCAAAAGCCATAGAGAATGTTTTATCCATTCAGGAGCGAATAGCTAATGAGGGTCTTTCTGACTCTCTTCTTTTCCAAGAAAATGAAGCACTTTGTACCTAGGACAATTATTTATCTTAGAAACAAACTTATCTCTGAGAATAGAGTAGGATCAAATGGCTTAAAGAAGGGGACAAAAATTCTACTTTCTTTCATAATATGGTGAAATGTCGTCAGGCAAAAAAGGTTTGAGTCATATGAAGATTGGTGAGGATATCATGGAAGACGTTACTTTGATTTCTTCTCATATTCAATCTTTCTATAAAGATTTGTTCACTGAGCCTCAAGTTAGTGTTATTGATTATTCCGGTGTTCAGGAGATTATTCCGAATCTGGTCTTTTCTTTAGATAATTTGGAGCTTTGTCGAATTCCTAATGAAGAAGAAATTCGGTTGATGGTATTTGATATAGATGCTTCGAGTGCCTCAGGCCCTAATGGCTTTTCAGGCAAGTTCTTTTGCCACTGTTGGGATATTATTAGTCAAGATGTGGTTTCTACAGTCCAGCAATTCTTCCACTCTGATAGTTTAATACCTGGTCTTAATTCTAATTTTCTCGTGTTAATTCCAAAAGTGAATCATGCTCTTACTATTGATCAATATCGGCCTATTGTTTTGGGGAATTTCCTTTACAAACTGATTACTAAAATCATTATTGATTGTTTGGGTCACATCTGTTCTCGGATTATTTCTCCTAATCAATTCGGTTTTATGGCTGGAAGAAGTATTAGAGACTGTATTGCTGGCGCTTCGGAATGTTATAATTGTTTGGATAAAAAAAGTTTTGGGGGCAATTTTGCTATGAAGTTGGACATTAGAAAGGCTTTCAACACTTTACGGTGGGACTTTATTAAAGCTGTTCTTTCATTTTTTGGGTTCGACAACAATTTTGTTAATTGGGTGGAAAATATATTTCACTCGGCTCGTTTTTCTATTCTGATTAATGGTTTTCCCATGGCTATTTTTCATATTCAAGAGGAGTCAGACAAGGTGACTCTCTCTCTTCTCTTTTATTTGTTCTTGCTGAAGATTACCTCAGTCGGTATTTCAACATTTTGATTCTTCGGGATGATCTTGTTCTAATGACTTCTACTAGAAAGGAGAAGGCTCCAATCCACTATCTTTTTGCAGATGATGTGCTTTTATTTTCTCGAGTTTCTAAGAACAATGTTAGAGTTATTATGAAGGTCCTCCAACATTATGAAACTTTGTCTGGGCAACAAGCAAATTATTTTAAGTCTTTTATTTATTTTGGTCGTACAGTTCCATCTGATACAATTTCGAATTTCCTGAACTTCACGAGTATAAGAAAAGGTGGTTTGTCATTAAGTTATCTTGGAGTCTCTCTTTTTGTCGGTTCTCCAAAGCGTTCTGAAAGAGCGAATAATCTATTAGCAACCTTTATGTTGCAACATGACTAGTTTCACAGTTATGTTACAACATGCGACTAAATATTTGACCTGAATAAGTATTTTAGTATTTTCTATATTTTCTTTTTATATGCTTTAAGTCACGATTTGTATAGTTGTCAAACATAAAAATCTGATCATATTAATGCATAGACGAATCATAAAAATCTGATCATATTAATGCATAGACGGATTCAATTGAGAAGGAATGAGTAAGTGACTCTTTCCTAAATTGGTTTTGAGTATATGTCTATATTTCATTAAGGAAATTCCTTTAATTAAATATTTTATATGTAATATCTTTTATAGAAGTTTCCTTAACTCATTTGTGCTGATTCTCACTGATTAAAGTTACTCTAATTCGTGTTATTAGCTATCAAATAGATTTGAGTAACTTATATTTTTATACCAGGAAAGTAATCTAAAAGTTTCCTTTTATGTTACAACATGACTGAGTTGACATACCATGTTGTTGTTGGGATTTTTGCCCTAAAAAGCAGATTTCCAATTTTACCCTTTTGAGTATAAACAACTATCTCTTATATGAAATTATGATATTTGCTAGATTAAACTATCTTAGTTGAATAGTTTATTCATCTGAAAAAGATTCCATGACTTTATATGTATATAAAGAAACAAACATGATTAAGTGTTAATTATAGAGAGACTTGTTTCTTTATCTAAGTCTAAATAAAGTAGTTTACAATCTGTAAATAAAGAAGAAATACTTTATTTACTATAGGTTGTAGTGTTTGTCTATCTCAACGGAAATGATGTGTCTCAAATCATTGAAGTATCTAACTTCTGATAGAAATACTAATACAATATAAACAAGTTATATGTATTAAACTGGACCAGATAATCTAAAGAATTGGAGTGCCGTAACTCAATTCTTATATTATCACAAACTAGCTCTTAGCATATAAATCTTAATCCTTGATGTTTGACTGGACTTGCTTTCATAGGTTATAGCCTTTTGATTTGTTAAAAGACTAACCTCTATGAAGTTAGAGGTGAACTCTGGCATATTAGAGGTTATGGCTTATGAATTGATGGGAACATCAAATAATTAAGGACACTATACATTAATGCCACTTTAGGTTCTTTCAAGATTCATGGAATAATTAAATCTGAGATCTTAGTATTCACTTTGTGAATTGGTTGATAATTTTGTCTAAATGGCCATTGAGAACAAAATTATCGACGACATTATTCCTTGATAGAAAGATGGTAACTTAAAGGTAAATAGGTGTTGGAGGGGTATTACGGTAATTTCACCTATCCAACTACGACATTGTATAGGGATTATATATGTGGTATAGAATATGCTAGATATATCGGTTAATCAAGGTTAGTTGATTAAATCTCTATAAAAGGCATAACATTTAATCTAAGAGTGCAATATTGGGCCTTTAGTGGAGTGTCCCCCTTACTAATAATATTTATATAAATACCATAATAAGAGTTATTATGTATTTATCATATTATTAGAGCTTAGATTATTTAGATCCATTAGGTCCCTTGTCTAGCTCAATTAAGCTCAATAATTGGTTGGTGATATTTGTGAAATAAGTTTCATGAAACTGTGTAAAATAATGATTCTACACAGAAGTTGGTATTTTTATAAATAAGTTTCACGAGTTAGACATATTTATAAAAATACACCCAAAGCCCAAATTGGAGAACAAGCGCAATCCTAATTGGACTAGGATTAGCAGATTTTGGTCACATATATATAAGATATATGAGAGAAAATACTACATAGTAACTCATATAGAGTCACACGCATAAGGCATAGGGAGAGAGAGATTTCGGCCAACCTAGGCTAAGGGAGAGAGAAAAATGTTTCCTACAATCTCATAGTCTCATCTCACATCCCGGTGTTCCATAGGATCAAGAAGGCATTCTTGATCATTCTCCAATGAAGGTTTTGACTTGGTGCCCACTCGCTTCATCAACTAAGAGCAAGAGCATAGACAAGAAGATCTAGGGTTGGAGGTTTGATCACCATTAAGAAGGAAATCAAGGAGGAACATGCTACAAGAGATAAACCCTAATCTCATCTCTAGGGTTTTGAATCTAGATTTGATTTATGTTGTACATGATCCTGTATATTATGCATGTATGTTATATGGTTATGAAAACTGTTTTCATGTCAAAATTTTAAAACCTAAATCCGCTAATTTTTCCGTTGCGCTTATGATATGATCATGTATTTTTCTATATCTGCATGCATGCATGAGTTTCCTAAGTGTTAGGTCAATTTACCAACAGTTGCAACACATGGACAGAATCAACAACTACTTTCCAGATCTATTTTCTAAGTTTAGTAATAAACTTGGTTGATCTTGCAAGTCTTCTAATTAATATTAAATACTCTTAATTGTTATTTTGCAGATCTTACACGTGAAGGCTTGCTCTCTTCTCTATTTAAATGCCACTCAAGAGTAGCTTTATGTAGAGAGACCACTTATTGTATTTTTTGGTTTTAAAAGAAAAGTTTTTCTTTTAGCCATATTTTAGACTTAGGAGGTGTCCTAGTTGTTTAAGTGATAGTGCTTTGGGAGATGTGTTAATTATTTTCGGGAGAAGATCGACTTTAAGTACCTGAAGGGATTTCAGAAGAACAAAGTCAACCTAAGACGAGTGATGCTCGCTACACACATTAGTGAAGGAATACATCCATATTGTGACAATCAAAAGAGGGAGTCTTTTTATTGTATAAATCAAATTAGTGTTTGTATTCATTCAAACTTTGCTAATAGTATTTATTATCTGGGCGTGGCCCCTTGGACGTAGGTTATCGGTAGATAACTGAACTAAGTAAAAAATATCTTATGTTATTTTTATAATTTCCGCATTACCACCTCACATAATTAATTGGAAATTAATTTTATTCAGTAATACCTGATAAACAGACCTAACAATTGGTATTAGAGCGCGACACTAACGTTTTTAGTGAGATCTTACAGTATATTTGATCTAATTTTTCAGGTATGTCGTTCCTTACTGAAGGTGGGTCCATATCACGCCTTCTACTTCTTGATGGCATGAACTACTCCTATTGGAAAGTACGCATGAAAGCTTTCATTAAGGCTCTTGATGAAAAACCTTGGAGATCCGTTCTTAATGGTTGGAGTCCTCCAACTATTAAGGATGATGAATAGAAGGATATTATTAAACCTGAGTTGACATGGTCATCTGATGATGACAAAATTGCTAATTACAATTCTATGGCTTTGCATGCTATATTAAATGGAGTATATTCTACTAGGATTATGATGATCACAAATTGTGAATCTGCAAAAGAGGTGTGGGATATTTTGCAAACACACTTTGAGGGTTCTGGTGATATGAAAAGAACCAAATTAATGATGTTAAACTCTAAATTTGAATAATTGCGAATGAGAGAATATGAAACATTATTTGAATATTTCACTAAGCTTTAAGATATCTCTAACGAAGTTTTTGCTCTTGGAAAATGTTTTTCAATACAAAGATGGTGAGAAAAATTTTTCGATCATTGCCTGACAGGTTTTAGCCAAAACTCACGGTAATAGATGAGAGCAAAAACCTTGATACCATGAAAGTTGAGGAGCTGATGGGGTCTCTTTAGACCTATGAGATGAACATTAAGCAAAGAAAAAATGAGAAAACCATCGCTTTAAAGGCTGCATCTGAACCAACCGATAAAGAAGGTGAAGAAGAGAGTGCCGAGCTTGCTCTATTATCAAAAAACTTCAGCAAGTTCTTGAAGAAGATGAGCAAAAAGTCAAAACCTGATAATTCCAGCAAAGGTAAGCCCACTCCTAAACCTAATTTTAATAAGAAGAAAGGGATTCAATGCAGAGAATACGAGGGATATGGCCACGTGCAAGCTGAGTATGCCAATACCTTAAAGAAAAAGACAAAGGCTATGACTACTACATGGAGTGATGAAGAATCTGAAGGTAGTCAAGATGAAGATGACAACCATGTAAGTAATCACGTAGCCTTTGGTTTTTCTTTGATTTCAAATGATGTTTGTTCTTTGTAGAAATCTGCAGGTCATGTTGCAACACAGGCTACGCAGAGCAGTTCTGTTGCAGCATTCGGAACAGAAAAAGATCATAATACTGATTTTGATTCTGACAGTGATGAATCTGAACTGAATGTAGAATCAATTCAAGCATCATATGAGAATATTTATTCTCGATAGATTAGAGTGGTTAATCAGAACAAATCACTTGAAGTAAGAATTTTTGTCCTTATTCAATACAAGGATAATTCAGAAAAAAGTGCAGAAATTGGAGGCTTCACTTGCTGAAAAAGAAGCAAAATTAAAAGAAGTCTCAGCTGAACTTGAAAGGACTCAAAAGTCCTTAAAAATGTTGAATTCAGGGACTTCTAATTTGGATCATATTCTGACAATTAGAAAATCTAGTTCTGATCATAAAGGACTTGGATTTAAAGGTGAGTACTCTAACTCCAAAACTATTTTTGTTAAGAGTTTGGTTTCAAACTCTGATACAGGAACAAGTATCGATGTTGCATCACAGAATAAAATTGCTTCACCATCACAAGTTACAGGTAATCATGTTGATGTTGCAACACACATTGCAACACACCATAAATCAGTAGCATCTGGTTCGATAGGTAAGTATGGTAAGTTTATTCCAACTTGTCACTTTTGTGGTGTTAAAGGTCATATCAGACCTCGGTATTTTACATTGAAAAATTTTTTAGAAAATAAATATTTTTCACATATGATTCCTTTCCAAAGAAAAACACCTAGGAAAAAGATAGAACTTTCAAATAAAATAAGAAAAGTTTGGATAAAAAAAATCTGAACTCAATTGTTTTGGAGTTTTTACGTGTTTTAGAACATGTGCTACTAATGCTTGGTACTTTGATAGTGGGTGTTCTATACACATGACAGGTGACAAATCCATACTAGAAAATTACAAGGAAGATGCTTCTGGTCTTGTCACTTTTGGTGATGGTGTGAAAGGAAGAGTTCTTG